>KZ111638.1:0-79567 GCA_002120315.1 Hypoxylon sp. CI-4A | reverse complement strand
AAAAAAAATTATTTATAATAAAAAATTTAAGTTTAAAATATATATTTAAATTTATTTAATAATTTTTATAAGTTTTAAGGTTTTTAATTTTTTTATAATTTAAATAAAAATTTTCAAATTTATTTATACTTAAATTTAATAATATAAAATATATTAAGCTTTTTAAATATTTTTATATTAATATAATTTATATATATAAACGTTATTTTTTTAATTTATATATATTAATAATATTTTAATATTTTATTTTAATTATTAGCTATAATTATATAAGTTAACTAATAACTTTTTAACATTAATCCCTGTATAATATTTCAACTGTATTTCGTATAATAAGTCTTAAAAAGCGGGTATAGCTTTAACCTTTATTAATATATCAATGATATTAACGTGTCCACGCTCCGCAGCATAACTCAACGGTGCTCTGGTCCTATCGTCAAGTGAGTCCACGATAGACCCAGTTTCGATAAGTGCCTTAACAATTTCATGCCAGCCAGCCTTTCCCAGCTGCGAAAGAGAGCGGAGTGCGGCCTTTATCTGCATGTGAGAGGCCGTTACCCTTCAGCAAGCTCAGTAATAGCATGGTTTTCGATCTATCTCTCTCTTTGATTACTTCGAGAACATCCTCTCCTGTCCCAGCATCTTTGGGTTATGCGTATCGTAAAGGCGAGTACCGATAGCACACTTTTTGTAAATCACAAGTCTGTGCTTGAGTAGACATTTAGTCATTTCTTTCCCGTCTAAATCTTTGGACAGAAGTCTCGTCTGCAAAGAGGGTATGGCGGTAGAGCTCACCAAGCTCGATCATTGTGGCCTCCTCGACTTCATCCGTTGTAGATGCGGCATCCCAAGCCCAATGTAAAAGTGCCTCTGCTTCGTGGAATCGACGATTTTTTCTATGCTTTTCGGCAACCCGATACAGAGTCGGGATAACCTTACTTTGGGGTGGGTAAACTAGATCCATATGATAAAGCTGGAATGATATTTGAGTACGCATCCTCTCTTGATCCCGTACCGCTCGTCTCTAAACAGTCGATTAGTTGGGATACGATTTGGTGTTCCAGGCGAAATATGCCAGCTTTCGTTATGGTCCGGATCTGGTCCTTGTCAAGGCTGAATTGTTTTGAAATGGCGAACAGAAAATATTGGTATATTTCCTAGGAAAAAATCTCTGGAATGGATTTGGCCCCAACCTTGACCATAGATATAACCACATCTTTATATACCTAAGCTAGCAATTTGCCAGCCTACCAGTCTCCGAAATTGCGCTGTATTCGTCTGGCTTCCAGAAAACTGGGATCAACTGTCCGACCCGATCTCTCTCTATACCAAGATTGATAGCTTCCAATTGATAGTCTCTTTTCTTTCAGGGATTGCTGGTTTGAAATTTAAACCAGCAGAGAGAATATCAAGGCTACGTCCAATTGCTTGACTCAGTTGCTGGGCTTGTGCTCGTCCGGCTACCAAGCCATTGTCCCAAGCGTTGGAGGGCGTGTGCTTGTTTTTCGTTAACTGCCATGTGAGGTCTGCGAACCTGGTACGATAGTTGTAGGCTAACTGGGCTTGATTGTAATCTTCATTCCCAATTAGTCGTGTTTCCTCTGATTCCTTCTCAGAGCTAGCTTGCTTGGGAAGTTCAGTAGTGATGCCAGTGGCAACGCACCAGAAAGACCTTGGCTGGCCTGGCTCTTCGCCTATCTGTAGGGCAAGCCAATCTAACTCATGTCCACTGACTTCATAAGGGCGATCGCGAAGAATGTTTTGCTCCATTCTTAAACGTTGTGTTCTTAACAACGCTCGGATAATCCCCATCCGGAGGGTGAAACTAAGCTGCAACAGAGATACCGCCGCGTGCGTGGGTCGCAAGCCAAGAAATTGAAAGACAAATCCAGCTACTGTTCCTAACGTAGCTATGGAAGTCTGGGGCTCTGGTGAGGGCTTTTTGAATTGGTTCCATCCTTTACTTGACCGGCTAGACACTGACTCATCATTGGCCTCAAATGCTTGGATGGTGGACTTTTTCCATGATGTGATATATTCTCTCTGTGGGAGTTCCTTGGAGCTAGAGAGCAATAATGAATCAAAAGTCCGGTCCCCAATAACCTGATTTCCTGGTTGAACTACATATAGCCTTGGACTTTGTTGAGACTCAGCATCCCGTTCTGAATCTATTTTGCTGAATTTCCTCTCCTCGGTGCTATCGTTGACCAAAAAGGCACAGAAGAACATACTTCCGGAAACGCATGTTGTTCCACCTAGAATAAATGGGAAAGCCCAATGTTCAATAGGATTATCGTCTTTTAACCAGCCCAGCTTCTATTGAACGACACCTGTAAACATTACGACTGAAACCTGCGTAAGAAATCTAATCCCAGTCGCACACCAGTGTATATATTGAGAACGCTTCGTTATTCCGATATTCAATGACAGATTAGGATTTGGTGCCAAACTATCTTCCGTGATTTTACTTGACTTTGAGTTATCTGTTGCCTCCTCGTCTCTGGGAGTTTTCTTGCTGGTGCATTCAATCCAATCATTTCCCGGGCGCGTTCGGAAGTATTCTCGAGAGGAAAAAATGCCAAACGTGGGTTTCTGATAATTAGAGTGTTCCGAATCGATTTTCCGTTCGTGACGGGGGTCGAAGACGACTTCGAGGATTTTCGGACGCCCGAAGGCTCTAATGATGGCGCCATTATGATAGAGCTCTCATACATCTCGACTAGTGGACGAACACAGCTCGGCCTCAGCAGCACCTCCTCCTTCTTGGGCTCAACCGATGAATGCTCGCAAGGACGGCCCACCACATACGCGAATCGCCGATACGACTCCAGTAAGAATTGCAAGAGGTGCCATGGCAAAGATGAAGTTGCCGAGGATAGCTGTCGACTCGCTCAGGAACTGCGTAGGTACTTTCTCGCCGAATAGAGAAACTAACGGCGTGAGGTCTGTGGCTAGATTATTGGTAAAATCGTCCCACCCCGCGGCCCTCTCTGAGGTGGCTGAGCATGTCACCAGTAATAGGTATATGCTAATATAGATAGTCAAACCCATAGCTACTTATATTTGAATGCTGGAGGTAGGGAATATATAAATTCTGGTCTAATATGGAAAGAGGGGTTTTTTTACGAAATATGCGGGCAAAGATGCTGTTTATAGCAGTTACGAGCTTTGCAATACATCGATCACCATTGAAGTCTCAGTAGGGTGGTCATTGGTGTAAATATTTAGGTATGTAAATATACCTGGCTCCTTTGGCGTGGCGAACAATTCGTTTCGGTTGATTCGATGACTGGCTAGGAGAACGTGTTGATGCCCAACTGAACCTAGAATGGAATGCATACACAACTGTACAGATGGCTTACGGCAACGAGGCCATGAATAATTTTCAACCACGTAATCTCGGACGCTTTTATCATTTTATAAGGTACCTAACGTACGGGGCTACACTGACTATAAAAACAGGAACATTCTTCTAGTGGAATTACTAGTAAGGAGAACTGGCTTATGCAAAGACGACGTAGGATGCGCTGGGCTTTGTTCTTGTCGCGTAGAGTTGCTCTGCTACTTATAGCTGCGTTTTAGCTGTATGTATCTCCTAAGAAGTGGCCGGACGTACACCAATTTCATCATAATCATCACGTCGCTGGTGAGGCTAATTGTCAATTACGATCGGGTAGTCCTGAACATAATAAATTGGATGCTGATACCTAGGACTTTGATATCTCGTTTAAGTCTTGCTCTCAAGTAAGGATATGGTAGGAGGTAGGTAGGCAGGTCTATGACACAGTACCTACGATACAGTGTAAATTATTATTAGCACGCCCTACTATCTGTTTCTATCCATGTAGTGTTAGCTTATATCTTATATTTATGCCAATGCATTCCTCACATCAATAAAACGAATAGCAATATCTTGACTAACGACATGTCAATCGATGATTCCAGCATGAAGCTATTGGCTTAAGTACGCATTGCTAGCTACCTCATAACTAAGACATTAGCTTCGAGGCGGTGACGGTGTACCCCGCTTAGGCCTCGGCGGGCGGTGATGAAAAGAACAGAAGACAGTGGAGGTGAACATGTAATCGTAATGAGCCTCTCGGCTCTACCAACAAAGAAATAATAGGCTGTGAGGCTAGAGCTATTCTTGGAATTACTTGGCCGATTGGTTTATTAATGACTTTAGGTAATAAATAATGCCTTATATTTGACAAGCCCTGTCGAGATTGGTGGATTATACGGGATGTCGTCGCAGGTGATGTTTTGGCTGTTAAGTTAAGGGAGTTTAGTCTAAGCTAACCCTGACATACCTACCGGTCTAAATGCTATGTGGCTTGATATCTCACCGAATATGCTACAACATTCTTTGTCTGAGTCCAATATGGCCCCCGGACCAGAAAAGCTTCTAGAAGGCGAAAATCGGCAGTTCGCACCGGACCGTTCGGGCCTCTATTTGCGGGGATGGAGCCCTGGAACTGATTGGATCCAAGATCGTGACCCCGATCTCGTGTCAAGGTAATACGAGAATTGGCATTCGTATTTGGTATGGAGTAGGCTATATTGATCGTGATGACTTTATGCGCAGTTCTCACCCGACATTGAGGTGTCACGTTCCTGAATACATATAAATCATGTCTCGTTCGTTCCTCTCCAGATCAATATTGTCTCTCCATCCGCATCTACTCTAATAAGCACTCTTATAACTCATCATCTCAACTCTCGATAATACTCACCATTCAGATCTTCTTAACAACTCACCTCACCGCCAAAATGAAGTTCTTCGCTACCATCATGGGCGCTGCCCTCGTTGCCACCGGCGCCTCTGCTCAGCAGGCCGTTGTCAAGAACAACTGCCAGTCTACGGTCTACGTCCAGTCGTACCCCTACGACGGCAGCGCTGCGGGCGCTCTAACCACTGTCGCTCCCGGACAGAGCTTCACCGAAGACTTCCACCCCTCTGGATCGGTTAGTCTCTCCTCAGCCATGACGTCGCCAGCATTGAGCTAGTAAGCTAACCTCGTGTACAGACCGTCAAGATCGCGACCACCAAGACCCTCAGCACCCCGTTGTTCCTCGGCTATTCTTTCAGCACGAACCCTGACTATGCCTACTGTAAGCTCACCTCTGCATGATCTTCATCCACAACATGAAAGTTAACATTCTATCTAGATGAGTTGAGCACTGAGTGGGGTAACCCCTTCGCTGACAAGCACAACATCTTGACTCCTGGTGACGGTTGCGAAATTTTCGACTGCGCGCCTGGCCAGGCGGATTGCTACAGCACACCCGCGCACAAGATTGTGTACGGGTGCCCGCAGCCCGTCAACCTCGAGGCCGACCTTTGCGCCTAGAGGAAGGGAAGAGATAATCACGACGCCGCATGAGCAACTTCAAAAGTACCTACATAGAACAGCATTTTGATAATTCGTTAATGTATATTTATTCCAATTGAGGCATATTGAACTCCATTCCATCCTGTGTCGCACTTAACTTGCATGATGGTGTTGGAACGTGTTGGTATGGTGGATGTTGTAATGGAATAGGATTCTTGCAACAGGGAGCCTAGAAACCGAATTGGTACCTAATTGGAGGGGATGGGTACCTATTCCTACAGCTCCGCGTACAGCGGCTCTACCCCTGATTCATAAGGCAGCGTGCATCGTAGATCTCGGTACCACTCCCCCGGCTGCTACGCTGCCGATAGCCGTAAGCTAAGACGGGCGGTCGCGGTGTATGTCTCATTACGGTAAGCAGCTGTAATACTAGTAAGCCAACTTGATTGACCTGATTTCATTTTCAGGCTATATCCAGGTAGAGACAAGGGAACCTCAGATATATGACTTGAGAATTGTAGTATAATATATTGTACAGGTTTTAGACGTAATTATACGTGACTGTCTTAAAGCTGTCAAGCTTGGAATTAGTAGTATCGGATTCCAAGGGCCAGTCACCAAGGGCATAGTGACTCTAATCACCTATTCTATATTTTGCCCTCGACTCTTTCATTCCAAGGTTTAATTGATTGAGTACCTAATCACAAGATCTCATGAGCCTTTTTCTAATGCCATAGAAGTCCTCCAACATCTCTCTATCGCACCCCAATACTTTTCAGGGTGCGTCCTCATATGAGCCACATGTGCAGAATCGTCAAACAACTCCAGCGTAGTCGTATAACCTTTCTCCTTCGCCGCTGCCGCCTGCATCTCGACGTCTTCCCACCATATTAGATCGTCCTTCTTGGAATACATGTATAATCGGTGAGCCCTGGGCGTTGCCGTCGCGTGGTCCAAGAACACGCGTAAGCTGTACATTCCTGCCGCTTCCCTGCCAAAAATCTTCTCTAGAAAGTAGATCAAATACAAGCAAGCCCACCAGATGGAGTGCGTCACGGCGAATGGCCATGGGAACCACTTCGCCGTACCCATTGCCACTGCTCTAGACCATCGCACTACCTCCGTGGAGAACTCCACGCTGCCCGGTGTCGAATCGCTCACGCACAGATGGTGAGGAAAAGCCTTATCCGTCCCGTGGCGTAGCTGATAGGCGCTCAATGTCGCGGCCGCATACACTCCTCCCGTATTGGACATGACATGCAGGATAATCTTCTCAGTACCGTCCCCGGGAGTTGGAAACAGTGTATCGATAATCGGCATCATGTCCTTCATCCGCTGCTCGAGGGAAGGATACATAGCTGCAAACGTTGTCGATATGACCATTACGATCCGGGCCCGGGGAAACAACTTGTGGTATCCATCCACGTATTTTCCAACATTCTTTGGGGTTCCGTCTCCCCAGCCATAGATGATGATAGTGGTTGGTTGGTCGGCTGCTGATTTTTCAGGGGTCTCGGCCGAGTCCGAATCCTCATTGCGGAGGAAAATCCGGTCGGAGATTGGCGTGAATCCCGGAAACTTGGGCGTTTTCGCGACCATGATGATTTTGGATTAGCTTTCAAGGGAATAGGCAAATGCAAACACGCTAAACGATGCGTATAAGATTCAAGAGTCCTCCTCAATGCTACACCAGATTTCACATCGCATTGCTTCAATAAAAAGAAGTTCAAATCGCTTATTAAGTCTTCAGGAGAAAGCTGAGAAGGATTTTGTTACGGCGTTTGAAGAAGCAGCACATCTCCGGGCTGTTGAAACAGACCAATCAGCGCCAGCTGTATGTCCTAGTTGGGTTAGTTCTCCGAACCTGCCGAGGCAAGTGGAACTGGAACAGCGACATTTTGCCCAACATTTCTACAGACGAAGAGGGTTGGGTTTAATGTTGGGGATACAACTGGGAATCGCATCATTTTGGAAAAGGCGACAATGAGCAGGTATACTCAGATATCCAAGATCAACAGGATACGATGGCCATTTTAGAGGCAAGAGCGTGAGGAATATACCATCAATTATTAGGTGGTAGTTCAACTCATCCTCACAATTTTAGTGATCCCCGCTAGGTCTCGAAAGCCTAGCGGAACGATTCCGCATAGGTATTCCATTTTAGATGCAATATCAATCTGTTCACACTATTTTGCTATCCACCAAGTTTAAGTACACGAAGTTCCAACATCAACCTAGAGAGGTAGCCATTGTCAGCGCCTACAATAATCATATCATAAAACAAGTACCATAAGAGTTGACAAGCCCTATTATTTAAATCATGAAACACCCAGGACATCATCAAAGTCCACTCACCAGGCTAAAGTCCTCAAATCCCCACGGGTTTGGGGTCCGGTCGAAGTAATCACAGGCACCTGTGCTGCAAGCATAGAATGGCCTTCCAGGTGGTGGCTTATTCTTCCCCGTCAGCTGTTTTCTGCATGGATTTCCACATGAGCATGGCGGATTACTTTGGTCGTTGCCAATGTCGTCGGCGAACGTGATAAACTTGCGGCAGGGAAAACATTTATAATAAGGACGACCAGCATTTCCGTTAGGGTTTGCATCGTTAACTATTCTGTACGAACCAGGTTCCTGGCAATAAGGACATGGCGGTGGGGAGTCGAAGATTTCCTGTTACTATTGGGTTAGGTAACTAAATTGGTCGATTTGGGTCACGTACAGTACCACCTACCTTCATAGTTTCGCAACGAGTCGATCTTTTAGTTTGGTCAATTTTCTTGGTGGCAATATTAAACTGATAATGTCCGTATGGCGGGATTAACGACCGAGACCGTGTAGTCGAGCGACTTGATATGATAAGTGTGTGAACTGTAGGGACCAAGCAATACAACTAGGAGACTACTAAGGTGCTACCTGATTCTGGTTGCCTTTTTTGAGAAACTGAAAACACCCAAGGTGTTGGGAGAAAGAGGATAATGAATTAACTTAAAGATAGGTACCAGTGTCATTATTATATGTAAGACAATTGACTTGATCGTGTCCAACGCCGTATGAGAACTATCTAATGGATGCGGCCTCTGACACCCTTAGACGGGACCTAAAATCAGGTTTCTGCTATGTTGAGTAACCATCCCTTAGTTTTCTATCTGCTAATACTGATGTAGCAGAGAGAGAACCTACGATACTTGTAATCATAGGTAGCGGCGACGACTCAACTTTGACTGAGGGGGGCTCAGTGGGATTGTGCAACCACATTCTTGGGCTGTTTTAACTTTCTTGCATATACTTTCCGATCCAGCGTCTCCAATCGAATCCTGCCAGCCTCATCTCATGACCAACTTAAATCATTGTGTGACAGTGCCGGGCATCGGCTCTTCGTTCTGGCGTGCCATTGGAAGACTGCCTACCAACAGTGACTGCAGGACTCTCGGGCTTAGATATTTTATAAGCACTAGTGGAATGCGTGGCTTGAATGCGGAGGCAACCGAGATGTAGTTCGTAGGTATCGGTGCTTGCCCTATCGAGGCTATCAGCATGTATGATTGATATAGAAATCGAACCTACATAACCTACAGCTCCTTGGACAGTGACTGAGGCTTAGTGTTAATGTTAGCTTAACTCTTGAAAAGCTATGCTCGACATACTAGACTGCGACTTCTTTTTTCTAGGCGGGTTTGATCCTAAAGCGACATCTTAGAATAAACGACGTAGCTTGAAGGATATTCCCACGAACCCGCCGTTGTCAGCGAGGGCGGTGCAGTGATATCAGGTCGTAGCAATACGGTGTGTGACCCGACGCAGCTTGGCGTCCAAAGCCGGGCCCTGAAAAGAATTAGCGGGAAATACAGCCAAGCAAGGCCCCGGAGTTGAGCCCCGGGTACATAGGAGAGTCCCCCGCAAAAGGGGAAAACAGCCGGCTTTAATTGACGTGAACTCCGAGCCCCGCTGTCTGAGTTCCGAAGTCCCCCTCGTCAAAGTAGAGTGACCTTTATAACCTACTATTTTATCATCAGTAGTCTAGTAATAAGCTAAATTCCAAAACTGCTCGAATGCCAGTCTGTTTTAATTTCCCTTTTCTTTTACAACATATAAGCTTTTATTTACTATGCCATCTGAAGAAGCAACATTCCGAACGTATACCCAAGCGCAAGGCGCATCGTACGCCGCCGGGCGCCCCGGATACAGCCCGGAGCTTTTCAAGATCATCATCGCGCATCACACCTCAACTGGTGGCCAGCTCGGCACGGTCGTCGATGTCGGCTGCGGTACTGGACAAGCAACCCTGGACCTGGCTTCTTACTTCGCCAACACCATCGGGCTAGACCCATCGGAGGGCATGATCGGAACCGCGCGCGCCTCCGCCTCCGCAGCGAACTTGCCGGTACGATTTGAGGTATCCGCCGCCGAAGCACTCGGCATTGATTTACAGCCTCCTATTGCTGATGGCAGCGTCGACCTACTTACTGCTGCTACGGCAGCCCACTGGTTTGATATGGCGCGGTTTTGGTCCAGCGCGGCGCGCGTATTAAAGCCTGGTGGCACAGTCGCGCTTTGGGCTAGAACTGCGATGGACGTGGACCCTGTACGGACGCCGAACGGGGCGGCTATAAAAGCTGTAGTAGACGAGATCTTCGCCAACGAGCTCCAGTCATTTTCGAAGCTCGGCAGCACACTAACGCATGATCTTTACGTCGATCTACCGCTGCCTTGGACACTTGAGGTTCCTGTAAAGGGGTTCGACAGAAAGAGCTTTTTCCGGAAGGAATGGAATAAGAATAGAGATGGTGCTGAGAAAGATGAGCTTGACACGGGAAAGGTGGTTACGACTGAGGAGTTTGAAAATCTGACAAGTACGAACAGCACAGTCACTAGATGGAGAGAAGCACACCCAAACAAGGCTGGGACGGAAGAAGATGTGGCAAGAAAGATGAGAAGACGGATAGAGAGCCTTTTACATGATGTGGGCGTGCAGCCCGGCGAAGAAGTACTGACGGGACAAGTGGCGATCGTGTTGCTCATGGTGAAGAAGACATAAATGAGAAAGAAATACCATGCTTTAATATTTCCAACTTACGGCGAGGCCACTGGCAATTGAAGATGCGGGCTGTCTCCCTTGACGACGTTGGCGGCTATCTTGGTTGACGGAAATATTGGATATTATCTACGACGACAGTCTTACTGCATTATACCAAAGTATAAAGACAGACAGGTGCTTAAGCGGCAAATGGATCTTAAACGCATTCGAATGAACTTTTCTTGCTCATTCGACCCCTTTTTCATCAGCAGCACTAACTAAGATTACCTGTACACCAGATATTACGATAGAGAAACAATTCAATCTATCACTGCCCCTGAGAAGCCTTAGCATTAGCCTTCCTCCTCCTCCCCCAAGTCCAATGCGCCTCCGGATTCTCCGCCAGCGTCTTCATAGCCCTGAAGTCGCCACCCTGGGAGCCCGACTCTCGCTCAAGGGCCTCCATCGCCGCCAGCGCATACTTCTTGGCCTTCTCCTGTTCGCCGAAAAGCGCAAAGTTGAGCGCAGCTCGCGTGTACACGCGTCCCAGATAGACATCCAGCCTCTCCTTTTCATACAGGTCCGCGACTTGCGCGCCGGTCTCGGCTGTCACGATTGTCTCGTTGAAGTTTTCCAGCGCCGTCTCTAGTTCTCTGATCCTGTGGATTCTGGCGTCGGATCCTGCGGCTTCCGAGTCGCTCATGCTGCAGTGCGAGCAGGCGCATTCGAAGCCCCATCGTCGTAGGTGAGAGCGTCGTTCTTCCCGAGGGAGAATTAGCTCGATGTAATTGATGCTTAATTCCTCGCCTGGCGCGATGTCACGCGCGGCGACGGTGGTGTGAGTTGTGTTATTTATGCGATAATGGATGCTATAAGCGATTTAGGTCAGTGATGTGCTGCTCTCATGAGGATCAATAACTCATATAAGATGGAACTCACTTTGGTCGACAATCATGGTTAAACCGAGAAATTTCAGGATAACACCCTAGATGGCCCCCCGACTCATTGTCACCGTCGATGTATATCTGGAAACAATTTGTCTCTATCTTATCGTGCACATCTCTACCCATCTGGCCCATGAAGAGCTCCTGTCCCTCTCTGGGAAGCTTTCCTATAGCGATATCGTAGAGCACATCCCTAGTTCCGGGTTCCAATTCAATGTGAGAATCTGTATGAACCATCATCGTTGGTGCCCGAACCAAAATGGGTTCGCCCTTGCGGATTAACCTATCAGCGACGACACCAATTCCTTTCCCTGGGATTTCAGTCGTATGAAATGGTAACGTCGCGACCTTGGGGCTCTCCACATTTGGAAATGTGCTTGCTATTTGCGCATTTCTCAAGGTTGTGACGAGAACAGTGCCGTCGCCTATATTCTGGTTTGAGAATATGCATGTGCTGTTCACGCAGTGTTCAGGACCCCTCCAGGAGGCTTGAAGTAAAGCCTGCACCGGCTTGATAATGGCACATGTTTGATCTCCGATTGCCAGCAATGGACTTATCGGACATGTGTCCGTCAGGGCTGCTGCTCCAGCCACTAGACCAGTGAGAGCCAGGTAACCATAATGAGCGACGACGCGCATGTTTGGCTTATGCGTATGGTGACGACTCTAAAGCTAGTTGGAAAATATAAAACATGACGAAGTTGTTATCAAGCTGATAATTCTTTTCATCAATTCCACGGGTGACTGTGTTCGTCACAACCCGGGAAAAAGGCCCCGTTCCTTTATTGGACTTGTCCAGTTTACCCGGAACGGAACAGTATATTTCGGAGATTTCGCCCCGGCCTCGAGTAACGATCTACATACGGTCAGATCTTGCGATGGGATAGAATATTTCGTGCCTTGTTAATTGGTGCAATCGAAACAGGGGCTCATCGTGGAAAGCCGGTTAAACAGCCAACCTGAAGCCCCCCCAGAAACATGGCCGCTTCTGGATACCATGCCTCAACATCACCGTTATTGCATTAGTAAGAATAGTATTGACCCGAGATTGGTATAAAATGAACCCATGACACCGAGATTCAAGGAGTCATTTCATAGGTAGTATAAAGGCAGGTAAATGCGGATACTCATCCAACCATATACCATCCCGTATAATGAAATGGAGAGCAAAAAAAGCGTCAAACCATGCTAGAAGTGCATGAAACATCAACAAGCGACAAAGCAAGCCCATCGACGAG
Source organism: Hypoxylon sp. CI-4A (assembly GCA_002120315.1). Classification (NCBI taxonomy): domain Eukaryota; kingdom Fungi; phylum Ascomycota; class Sordariomycetes; order Xylariales; family Hypoxylaceae; genus Hypoxylon; species Hypoxylon sp. CI-4A. The sequence continues at coordinate 67,035 of KZ111638.1, read as the reverse complement.
GTCAATTCAAAGGCGCGCCAAAAACCATAATCACCGGCTCAAACCGAGGATGTCTGCCCATCCTCTTAGCATCCGCGATCTCCACAAACACCCGATCCTCATGCGGCCCAGCCCGCCACTCCGAGAAGTCGCGTAGGTGGTGAGCGATCCCCTTGACCTCGGTCGACGCGTCGCGCAGGTAGTGCGTAGCCGCGAGCCACATGTCCACGGCATCAGAGCGCGAGATTCCCCCGAGGACCGTCCGCCAGCCGTCCGCGCCGTCGGGTTCCTGGCGCTCCCACCTGGCTTTGTGCTTCGCGGTGTACGCCTCGTGCCTGCGCACCAGCGCGCGGGACTGCACGGGGTTCACGCCGCCGAGCTCGGCCTGCACCTCCTCCCAGAGGTCGCGCGAGTGCGCGTTAAGAATGCGGACGGACCGCGGGGCGCGCCGGCGAGATCGGCAGCGCCGGGTACGACGTCCACTGGATCTGCTGCACGGCGACCAGGATGGTGCGCAGCTTGGGGAACACGGACTCGTCCGCGTAGCTGAAGAAGTCGGTGGGATAAAACTTGTTCGTGCTGTCCCACGACCGCACCACTACCGTCTCGGCTAGCGTCGCGAACGGCAGCAGCTCGCGGATGATATTCTCGTACACCACTTTGCCCGCCGTCGCTCGGTGGTTCCAGTCTTCCGGGTGCAGGTCCGGCGAAGGGTTGGCCTCGGTGATGAGGTTGCTGCGCCGGTAGTGGTTGACGTAGAGCACGTCGACGCCCGGGTGGAACCAGGTGGACTGGGGTGGTGGTAAAGGCGGACTGGGGTGGTGGTAAAGGCGGATTCTCTACGGCGGATCCGCCCGACCAGCGACTGAGCTTGAAAAGCGTCGGATGGTACTTGAACTTCCGGTATTGGACGCTGGCGAACATCCACGCCTCGCGACATGTTTGCGCGATGGGTGGCGGTCCCAACGGGTCCACCATCGTGACATGATTCCCGTAATGGAGTTGCAAGTGGAACCGGAGCACACGGCGTGGAAATGCATGCTCGTATACCAAAAATCGAAGTTCTTTTGGCAATTTTCCAAATATGGGAAATGCGACGGTTTGGTTCTGTCGTGACGAGCCAGTGGGGTCCATGGTCGAGCACATTGTGGATCTATATCGCTATTGGTTGAGGGTATAGTCACGATAGTTCTCCTTCTCCTATTATATAGGGGTAAATATGTAAGTCCCGGAATTTTATTTTCGAACAGCATTTATAGAATATTATTTTCGAAAAAAACAAACTTCTGGGCACCAACACAGGGGTAATGGTCACGTGCTAGTGCTTATGTCATCTCATCTGGAATAGGGGTAAATGGTGAGGGCATACCAGGTAAAAGATAGCTAAGTGGAAATGCGTGATATGTAACGAATATATCATTTAAAAGCAGGTAAACAGAGAGGGACCTAATCGTAGAACCCGAACTAACGCCTTGAAAATGCAGTCAAGGTAAAACTAGGATAATATATACAGCATTACAAGCCGCCAAGCACCTCCGCGACCAGGCTCTCCAGCATCCTCAACCCATACCATTTGGCTACGCCTTGATAGACACCCAGCTTCTTAACCACCTCGTCTTTCTTGACGCTCTCGGCCCACGGGCCACTGCAAGTGCAATGCTCCATGAGATCATTCAGCTTGACGCTACCACACTTTTCACATCGGAGATCCTGCGTGCTCCACTCAACGACCGATGCCTGCACGTCTGCAAGCAACTTCTCTTCGATGCGCAGGCGATCAAGCTCCGCCTCGCAGAACTGGCACCGCCAAACTTTGTTCGCGGCCGCCTTTCGGACATCTGCCTCGGAGCCGTCGAGCTCCGGGAGCAGCGCTTCGTCGCGGCACAGGTCCCAATCGCGGGCGAGCGTACACTCGGGACAACTCCATTGTGCGACCTTGAGGCTCTCACTGGGGTTCGTGAAGGCGCCTTCCTTGCTGAACTCGCGCACCTCGAAGAGAGCGAGGAGTTCTTTTCGCAGGAGCCTCGCCTCCATGGTAATATTCTTGTCAAGGGAGAGTACTTGCATGAGTGACTTGACCAGTTCGAGTACGGCGTTCCGATTCTGCGTATTCCTAGCGTGGCTGCCTGGGAGTACTGGGAAGGACCAGTCTGATGCGAGTTCAGGGTGGAGGAGTTCTCGTGCTTGAGTCGAGACGAGTAATCGTATTTCCTTTTTCATGCGCTTTTCAAATGCGCTACCAAGAATAGCTTGCGGGTTATCATTGTCACCGCCCTGGGAGCCGTTACGTAGAGGTAATTGCGTGAGACGAGGCGTTGCGTCAATATCTCCATTTACCATCAAGGGGCGCTTGAGCTTATGCATGAGTTGTATAAACTCCACGACCCAGTTTTGGAAGGTGTCTTGTAAGCGAAGAGGTAGGAAAGTTTTCATCTGCCAATTCATTACCGTTTGAAGATCCTGTTGTTCGGCCTCCACAACTTCCTGACATGCCTTTCCACCGTAGTTAAACTCGTCATACCAGACGAGATAGTCCCAGTACTCCTTGATCTCGAGATCAATAAAGTGAAATAGTGGCTTGCTCTTGATGCTCTTCAAGATATACTGACTGTAGGCAAATGCGTTTCCTACCTCCGACTTTGTAGTTTGTAGGAGGAGTCGGTTGGAATTTGCGAACACGACTTGAGAGCCCACTCGGCGGAAATCTGCCATCAGCTGAAGTAAAGCCTTACGACTCATCATTTGCACGTAGTAATGAAGTGCTCGGTCATACATGAATGAATCGGGAGACTCAACCCATCGTACCAAGTGCTGGACTAGAATATCGGCCATGGGACTGCCTTTGCATGCCTCCGCCCACCAAGATTTGACCATTTCACGCAGCACAAGGACGCCTGCGTTGGCGAACGCATTTTCGGAATGAAGAACCTCGGTACCATCTGATGGTGCAGAGTCTGCTGCTGGATTGAACGAGATGGAGTCTGCGCCCTCGAGTTCATTGATGAGAGATGACGTGAGAATGGTGTTGATAGCGAGATTGCGAACTTCGAGGTCGATACACACTGATGCGTATGTACCTGGGGTGTTGACCGATGGCATCGAGACGGTATCCAGAGGACCAGTTACATCATCCTGCTCATAACCAGCATGATCTGGTCGAGGACCCGGCGACCACCATAAAACCACATTGTTTAGCTGCAGACGTCGGGCATATGCCACGTCAATGAGGAATCGAGGATCATCGCGTTCCAAGTTGCACAGGGGGATATTACCATATCTTGCCAGGGCCGTAAGATGCAAGATCCATGAGCCGAGATTTAGGTAATGGGAAACAAGACGTTTGGCGACGACGGATTGCCAACCTAGGGGAGGGAGAGAACTGTCCGCTTGATCATATCGAAGGGAAAGGATAGGGAACTCCGCAAGAGTGGGGACATCGTGTACCAATTGGTTCTGCTGCGAGGATTGTATGACGAGCATAAAAGGCTTCAACTCATCTTTTCTCATCGTCTTTGCGAGGTCACCAATCTCGAGATGAGCTTTCCGTCGGGTTGTTATTTGCGTTACCTTGAAGGTCAATTTCTCCTGGTACGAGAAGCATTCTTGCCAATTCGTGCCTTCTGCTTCCTGTCGCCTCCTCGCAAACATCTCACTATAGATCTTCGTGACGTTGGGTAGATCTTGGCCAGCATCTTTACTCTTCTGGAGGATGACTATGTGGGCCTGGTCACTGCTCGAAGAAAACAGCCCGAAAATTTGTCGCTCGCCAGCAGTAATATGGGATATGTATAGGTACGCAAGTGGGTTTGTATCAAGGTAAGGCTTGGGTTTTAACGGCCTCATTAGACCTTCAAGATCGAAACCTTGCTCCAGACCCTTTCCAAGTACACCGGGTTGACTTTCGTCGATAGTGCACAAGTTCCCTAGCTGGAGCATTGCTCGCATATTTAGCGGGACTTGCTTCTCATACACACCTTCCACACTTGGGTGGTTGAAGAGCAATGAGAACTTGTCCGCTTCAGCGAAGTAAATGTCTTCAGGAACGGTTATCTTGAACAGGTGTGTCGAGGAGTGTCCGTTGGGCAATGTATGGTTAACTTGTTCGACTTCGCAACCTTCGACTTCGATATCAGGTAGATCCTTGCCCTTGAGGTTCAGGTATAACTGTCGCTGGACTTTGATTTTCATGGAGTGAACCTTGGCATCAATCAGAACAAACGCCGTCACTACACCTGGGTTATCTGTCGCGCGAAGTTGGAGCAACTGCCACGTGTTTCGGAACGTGACTGCTGCTTGCTGACGGAACGTCTGCTGGATATTGCCTGTAGCATTTCCGCGGCGGTTTCCAAACAGATGACGTCGGCGAATCCGAGCTTGCTTCTGGATTTTCCATTTCTTCTTTTGATACTCTAGGAACGCTGGGTAATCTTCCGATGGATCAGGCATTTGCTTCGGTAGAACCGCGAAGGGGTCCAAGTTCTCCTTCTCCGGCTCGGGAGACTTTCGCTTCGCTGCTGTGTGAGATGGTTGGGATGCGTTGATGGCTGCGGTTGTGCTCTTTGGCTTTAATAGCTTCGTCCCAAAATCCTCTAGATCATCAAGCCTCGAACCAGTTAGATTTGTTATATCTTCTAGAGGTCCCTTGGTACTTGTGAAAAGATCCGTCATCTTTTTCTGCTTCATCTTGTCATCTTTGATATTGATTCTTCGTTGAAGCCAGTCTGGATGAGGTACTCGTGGGACCGGGTTTCGCACTTTCTGTAACGCGGCAGGAATTGTTATTAGCTTCTGGATGACGGAGCCTAGACGTTCTAGATAGTAATCCCAATCTAGTAAAGCCCTGGGATCCATATCGGATGGTTCTTCTTTCAGCCATTTCGTCAAATATCTCCGCTTGATATCAGGATCAGCCGAGAAGATGGCGACTGGTACAGCGCGCTCGGTGACCGGAGCGTTTCGAGGCTTAGCGCAGATGATGTACTTGCAGTTGAGACCTTTATCTTTCACCATCTGCTCGCCCAAGAATTCTGCCAACCGTTTTGCCGTAGTGATAGAGGTTGATTTTTGGCTACCATATTCTTCGAGAGTCTTGGACATGCTTCTGTTCTCACAAATGAGATCGATCAACTCTTCGTCGGCCAAAGTAGAACCCTTCTTATGCAGAACATCAAGCCATCTATTCGCGACCTTTGCTACTGCGGCGTAGCATTCGGTTAAGGTATCCCCTTCTAAGAAGAACTTGAAAATTTGCTGTTGGAAGATTTTGATGAGCTTAAGCTCACCTCGTCGCTTGACCTCGAAACCCTTGAGTTCAGCGAGACTGCCATCGTCATTAAAGACGGCATATCGCTTCTTCAAGTTTTTATCCTCTTCCTTTGAGGTAGGTAAAACCATAGCCTTATAAGGACCGTCGACTTCGAAGAAGATTGAATTGTCGCTGTGCGTTTCATACTTAAATGTCTTCGGATCGACTAGTGTTTGATACTGATGATTCGTGAATTTGGCGTGGACGAGATGATTCAACATCACGCAAGGATATGAGATAGTCAATTTCTTGCCATTCTTGAGCTTGAAGGCGAAATTCTCTGGGAAAGTTGCGGGAAGCATACACCAGATACCATCAGTATCTAGTTCAAGTGGTCGTCCCAGGCGTTCGACCAGCGATCTAGCCAATTGAATGATTGTCGCACCAGTTAGACAAGTCACGCCTGCCATTTCCATGGAGTACCACCGTGATCCCTTTCGCATGACATAACCATAGAACGAGTTCAGAATGACCTTGTGCGCAAGCTGTAGGGAGTCGTAGAGAACAATCATTTTCTTGGCAGCGTCGACTTCATTGCCTGCTGCTCCAGAGGACTTGAGAGATTCTGTCTTACCCTTCCAGACTTTCGCCTTCCCTTTGTAATCATACCGACGATCTCGGAAATCCCTCACAGTGTTAATGTAGAAGGGATTCTCTCGCTGGCAGATGATAGCTTCGCGAACAATAGTCGTCGAGTCGCGAATCTTGTGGTAGACCTTCTGACTGTACATTTGTAGTCGCTTTCGGACAAGACTGGCTTGTTCCTCTTCGGGCAACTCTTGGAAGGTTCGCATGGGAGAGTTTGGCCATTTCCCTGGGAATTTTTCGTTCTCAAGAGCATGTCGAATCATATTGTATTCGTCTCGTTTTGCAGGTAAATACTCTCCTCTCCAAGCCCACGGCATTCTTCGATCGCAAGTCTTTCCCGGTCGATTGAAATCACAGGCTGCGCAATCAGATTCCTGAATCATGGAGTCTGGCTGCAATCGATTCGTTGTCATAATGTTGGGGTACATAGAAGCGACATCCAAGTGATAGATGAGCGGTCTCTCACTCCGGTTAGGTGTTTCTTTGAGTTGTGATAACTGCAACGCGATTTGTTGTTTGACCTCATCGTAGTTTGTCACATCGTCCAGAGACTTCTTTTCCTCAATTTCGACGACGAACTTTAGAGCTGCATCGAGGTCGCCGAGCAGCTCGTCGACAGCACCAGGATCCACAGCAAAGTTCACTGGGATATCGGCTCGGAACACACCTGCTTCAATACTTTCGACGTGCCCACCGACATATGTTTCGGCATCAAGCAAATGCCCATCCCAGAAGGATTCCTTAGGAGACATGTGCTTGTTCGGCAATATGATTTCGTGCTGATACGCCTGCACCATCAGCAGCATCTCACACAGAGTACCCGTACCCTTTCGTAACACATCGTCACCTCCTAGGGGTAGAATTGTACACAGCGAGAAGATAAACGGGTGGATGTACTTCATGTATAGATAGTATGTGGCGACGGCGTCGGAGACTGAGTACTCTGCTAGAGTCTGGGGTCGTTCTTGCGCATACGGTGTCATGAGTTCGGGATCGAGCTCGTCCGGGTCATATCCTAGTTTAGCGACGGTGACGGCCTTTAAACCTCGACTTCCTTGGGGCAAATAGGAATCTCGGTTGACCCATGCGAAACAATCCATATGAACACCGTATGTGCACTTGTAGATATCCTCATTATCCTTTTTCCAGCCTATCTCGCGGTACATGTCGATACCATTGATGCTAGCTCTCGCCTCCACGAATGGCCAATCGAAAAAGTCTCCGTTGTAGGTAGCAATGACAGTTGGCCTTGCTTCCTTAACGTGGGAAAAGAATCGTTCAATGACGGCCTTCTCGTTGGGCTCGTTGAAAATCATAAAATGTCCGGGGTATTCTGGTTTGGGCGTATACTCGAAGTCTTCAATATCTTCTGAGACTATCTCTCGGTTGGTGATTAGAAATCCTTGTCCGTCAATCATATACGACATCATCATAATCTGATCTATAGCGGCGTCGGGGAATTTGAGGGGGGCCTTGGTCGTCTCGATATCGAAGGCCATTACGACTGGGTCTGCTTGAACGATATGTTCTTCATTAAGGGTCATGGTTGTGACGCCATGTTTTACTTCCACGAAATACCATTTTCCTGCCCGAATGTCTGATATACATATTAGCCTATTTATACTAATAGAGAATAGGGGACAAGACTCACCCATATCAATCATTACTCTTACATGGTACGGGACGTCGTACTCTCTAATATCGACGATATAGTCGCTAGCGTCCGCAAATGAAGCATTATGTCGTCTATCGTCGTCTCGTGAATCATCAAATAGGTCAAATCCTGCTTGTTCACTGCCACAGTATATATGTTAGCATGCGGTCGTTGAGAATTCTCATTTCCACAGAAGGGGAAGACCTACGAAGCAACCTCTGCATAAACATCAACCGTGCCCATAGTCTTCTTATTCTTTTCTGCTATGGGCATAATATCTCTCCTCGCGGACATTAGGTCCTGCACGTTTCGGAATCGTAACTCGAGGAATGTTCTTCGGTACCCGAGAAGGTGGTTTGGCATGGATAAATCCTCCTTTTCCACCCGCTTTACGCTGCGGACGACACCACCGCCCGGTACTCGTTTCAGCCATTCCTCGACTTCGCCCTCTCTCCCTCTTCGGCATGCAATTACGAAATATGGCTCGTACTCGATAGTTGCCTTGAATGTCTGTCCATCATCTTCAATGAAGTAGCAGTCTAATGCTGCTCTGCCACCAGGGGTTCGGTCGTCGTCGAGTGCTACAGTCGTAGGTTGAACATTGACAAGCCACCCTTCTTTTTTCCTGCCTGACTCGTATCTGGCGAATCCCATCTCCTCGTCGATCTGCTGCGCAAGGATTGTTCGTTCGATTTTCTCGTCGGCCGATGTGCCCTCGGTACGTGTCGAAGCCGCAAACGTTCGAGCCCGAGTAGGGCCATGGTAGGCTTTCTTGCCTTTTCCGCGAGCAAAGCCCTTCTGGGGGCGGCGCAGAGATGTGTTGGGCATGTTGAATCTGGTAAAAGAAAAGGGTGGATTGGAAAATGTCCTCAATTAGAAGTACCTAAGTTAAGGACTATGGATTTTTCACAACACCAAGTTTAATGGGTTTCATTGGTGATAGTGATTCTCGAAATTAGTGAATGAGTGAGATCCAATTCGACGTGATTACGACTTAAAAGAGAGGTCTGGACGAAATTCTTCTGTTGTAAGGCTTAGTAACTTGTTGTGGTTGCGAGTAAAAGAATCGAGAAATGACCAATGAATAAACCATGAAAACCCCTGTCAATTAAACACGAGACGCGTTTCGGACGCGATTTCCTAATTCCCCTGGTCGCGTTTTTTAATGACTCCAATTAATGCATAATGATATCCGATTATCAGAGCCCCGCTATATGAATATAAAGACTGGGTCCCTGCATATCGGCGTCATAGCTCTAACCGGCGATTTTCATGCCACCAATTAATCGTCCCATACAAAATCGCATTGCAGAGCTTAGCTGCAACTTTCAAAGCTCGGTATTTTTTTCAGCAGCCCGCAATGGCGCAAGACGACAACCAACCGCCGAAAGTGCGCGGCCCTCCTCCCGGAGCAACTGCACCTCCCGAACATGTGAATAAACCCCAGATCTACGAGATATTCCCCGGCTCAAACCCCGAGGGCCAAGCAGCCGCTCCGGGGGAACAAAAGAGCCCCTCGCACCCTTCGATATCCGAGGGCATCCAGTCCATAAAATCAGACGACTTTCTCAATGTGCATAAAATACCATGCGCCCGACAGGGTCTTATGACGGGTATTGGAGCGGGAGCGGCAGTGGGCATGGGTCGATATTTTATAGGAGGTACTACTATATGACCGATAGGATCTTTACTACCTACATTGCAAAATATGCGCCGAAGCTAATATTCTACCGTCACTTCAGCGCGTGTACCGAAGGCAGCGAACTGGGCATTCAGCGCATTTTTCTTAGGTTCCATAATACAATGGGAATACTGTCGAGCGCAACGGGCGAGCGAGCGCGCTGCGATGGCGCGGGTGGTTGAGGTCATCGATCGGAAGCAGGCAGAGAAAAAGGCACATGCAGAAGCAGCAAGATTAAAACGCGTGGCAGAGGAAAAGGAAAAACAAGAGGCCGCTAAAAAGAAAAATTGGTATAAATTCTGGTAAACCCATGAAACCATTGGGCATTTCGGAAATCATTAAAAGAGGTAGCTCCTGCACTATTGCTATGTATGATTTTGGGGTATGTCATCTTCCTCATAAGCCACTGTTCGATATCCCATTCAACTCCTAAGAAGTTAACCCTTCGTGCAGTATTTGCATCGCTCAAATGTAGCCTACGGAGGCCTTGATCCGAATTATTTTGCTGCGATTCGAATCCTTCTGCATAAGCAGTAAAGCAGTCCAATTGAATCCTTCTCGATAGTATTTCCACCATGTCGATTATTCTCATATTGTGAACTGCGTGAAGGGCGCCCAACGCCGTACCAATTCCGCGGAATCTCCGTTCAAATACGCCCCAAAACACCAAAAATAGAGCTCAAGGTTTGCGTCGCGTCGAGCGTACGAATTAGTTTGTGACCACCGTAGTCGGTTCTGCCTCTGAAAAGTGTACTCGCACCATGGAGTGTTTTCTCTCCAACTCTGCAGGTCCTCCGAGTCGTTGTCGACGACGCTGGTTTCTCTTTGCTCTCGCTTCGCTCTCTTCGCGTTTTCTGTAGTCGGCGAGTTGTTGTCTTCGCTTCTGCGCCCGTGCGTGTGCTACGGCGGCGGTAGGTTTGAAGCCGATACCGTTGATACCAGTACCGTCATCGTCCTGATCCTCTGGGTCATAAACCGTGATCTCATCCTCGTGCCAAGTAAGTGCAGCACGCACGGGGTCAACAATGATCGGTTCGTCTTCTTCGATCGAGGGTTCTATCGGCTTGCGTTTCACTAGCGGTGGTGTCCCAGCTCGTCTTCTACGCGACTTGGAATCTGAGAGCCGATTGATAGATGGGTATGACTTCCGCAGGCGACCTGAACCTCCGCTTTTGATTGTTCTTAAGATCGATGGGTCTACGGCAGTCTGCAATACGAAGCCGGAAGATTCGCTGGATTCGACAGAACCTGGGTCTGCTGTGTTCGCTTCGCTGTCCAATCCAAGGTCTTGGCGGTCAGAGTCGGGTAACTTGACGCGCTTGCGTGACGCATTGTCATCGTCGTCAAGCTGCATGTCTTGGGCAGACAAGCTACTAGTGCTAACGCCATCGAAGTCAAAGACTGGTAGATCTGGTGAAAATCTCGGGCTCTCGAATCTTGGTAGAGGCTTAGCTTCATCCGTCACAATGCCATCTCCCGTTCCCATAACCACTGTTCCATCGGTATTGTTTTTGGAAATTACCCCGCCCCCACTTCCCAGGGCCAGCTCCTGAAACTTCTGCGCAACCTTGCTTCGGGGGCTACTGTTACCATCCTCGACTATGTCGTTATCAGGTTTCTCAACTAGCTTAAGAACCGGAGCTTGGAAAGAGAAAGTACCCCTGGATAAAGTTGAAGCGCCGGGAGAGTAGTTGAAGGTACGTTTCTCGTTGATGACATTGTCGCGCTTTCGCTTAGGCGTCGTCGCCTGAAGCGGCGGTGATTCAGTCATGGTTGTTGCCGAGGTCGGTAGAGATGCGAGTTTACATGCAGGTAACTAGTAAAGTTATTACTCAACGATGGGAGCTAGCTCGTAAGTATAATTATAGTTGGATATCTGTTGGAAAAATACTGGGAACCATTAACAAAAGATGGCTGTGTTTGCAATTTCGCGCTTAGATGTTATTGTCGTTCCTTTTGCGGTGTGAACATTAGAGGGATAAAGAATATTGTATTGGATGTATTAAGATAAGGTAGTTGATTATGGTGAAGTGTGAATTAGTCGAAGTGGTAACCGTATTAAAGAATTAGCGAACTAGAGACCAATAGTCTGCTGTGTCCTAGGACATTGGATGGCACCTGCACCCGAACGTTGGACAACCAGGTAGGTACGCATGAATGAATCACACATGCACTGGCTTAGAAGTTAAAGTGTTAGTTGCTATGCCGACTCTTGCCAGGTAATGATAAGTTTGGTGTCATCCATAGGGCTGGGATAACGATTGGCTGCGGCAAAGCAGCTGTACTGCGTATAGCTTAGTAGCTCTAACTTGCTCCAGCAGTCCAGCTCTAGCTTCCAATTAGCCAAAGTTAGGACCAGAATTTGGGGGACCTAAAATATTATTATTGGTACATATTTGTCCCCAATGAATCCAATTAAGATTTGAAACTGCTCCTATCAAACCCACTTTATGCATCCTATTCTTTGGATCGTACATGCTTATTCCTGATTCGCCCGCTTCTTTAGTGGTGGTTAGTTCCAACATGGACAAAGATGGGAAAGTTAAATGGGAATAATCACGTCAATAACGTGGCAGGACATGGCAGTTGTGGCTGCTGCTGCCTTCCTCGGTAGAATGATGAGGTAAACGGAGGCTAGAATCCGCCTCACGCGTCTTGTACGACCGAATTACCCCGCTATAGCGTACTATTACCCCACCATCTCATGATGCTCTAAGTCTTAGACTTCCAACTCGAGTTACAGTGACAGTTCCAATTCAAGCTGCAGCTTAGGTGCGGCGCAACTTGCTCGTCAATCTCTCCACATGTCTCGTGGTCTTTCATATATAGCCTGAATACCTCCAGCTCTCCAATGTTGATGCTACCGATACCAACCATTCCAATCTCTCTTACTTATTTTGCTGTCATTCCCCCTTAAATCTTATCATCGATTATCTACCTCTACAACATCCGCAGATTTGCAAGATCTAGTACCTAGTATAGTAACAAGTGAAGCAAGCACCCACCCACCATGGCCGACGAGATCTCCTTCTTACCCTTGGGTGCCATCATCCAGTCTTTCAAAGTCGGAGGCATCAATATAGTCCAAGGCTTTCCGACGCAGGACCTGTACGCTGAGCACAACAGCCCGCACTTCGGCGCCACCATCGGACGAGTCGCAAACCGCATCTCCGATGCCAAGATCGATTCCTTGAATGGGGGCAAGTCCTATAGCTTCGTCGCCAACAACGGTCCCAATACCCTTCATGGCGGAAACGTGGGCTGGGGCAAACGCATCTGGAAAGGGCCTACACCCGTTGGAGTGCGAAAGAACATTCCTGGTATCGAGGGTGAGCTGAAGGGAGGAGAGACCGTGGAGTTCTCTCTTACGAGTGAAGATGGCGACGAGGGCTTCCCCGGTGAGGTTCTTGTCAAGGTGTACTACACAGCCGGCAAGATCGTCGAGAACGGCAAGGAGGTGACCGTTCTCAGCCATGAATACGAGGCTGAGCTTGTGGGGGGTGCGGACGAAACCGTTGTCAACATAACGAATCACTCGTACGGCCATACCTTATCGAGAACAACGTTGCAAGAAAACAGCACGCTAACTTGAGTAGATACTTCAACCTCTCGGGCGGACCAACCATCGAAGGGACTGTAGTCAAGCTTGTCACCGACTCATACCTCCCTCTCAGTGAATGGGGCATTCCAACCACAGGCCCAACCCCCTATTCCAAAGTTGCCACGACCAAACCTTTTACCCTAGGACCGCAAGAGCCAGACTTTGACGATTGCTTCATCGTCGACCCCTCCTCATCTCCCAGCTCGGTTCCTATCGACACGCGATCCCTTCCTTTGACGACGCTTGTCTCCGCTCACCACCCGGGAAGCGGGATCCACTTGGATGTCCTCAGTACAGAGCCGGCATTCCAGTTTTACACCGGCAAATGGATCGACGTACCGGCTGTAGGGGGAGCCCCGGTGCGCGGGGCTCGAAGCGGTTTCTGTGTCGAGCCCAGTCGGTTTGTCAATGCTATCAATGTGGACGACTGGAGGAGCCAGCAGCTTCTCAAGAAGGGCGAAAAGTATGGCGCTCGGATTGTGTACAAGGCGTGGAAGGAGTAATCTCCCTTTATAGCACCAATGATGAAGGTAGCCTGCCTCTCGTCGGATTCTATGAGCGGCGTGGGCACTTCCTACTCTATTCAAATCCTTGAATTAGTATTATTTAATTGAGTTGTCAGACATATCTATCTATCCAGATGAAAGCAGGTATTCATAGCGCCTCATCATCGCCTTCTTCAGCATCCTCTTTCGCTGGTGGTGCTGGTACTTTAGCCTCCTGCTTCCGGAACAAACCAGCGAGAAACTCGTTGCTGCTAGCTTCCTCGATGCCCTTGTCCTCGCGTTTCTTCAGAAAGCGAGGGAACCGTAGACTCAGACCTCGTTCCTGACTCACTAACCCGATAGCTGCGGTGTACGTAGGCGACAGCGTGATATCCGCGAATGCCATCTCCCAGACCTCCTGCGGCTCAAACCACACATCTGGCTCGGGACCAAAGTATTCGACGAAGCTTGGTTTGGTTCTGCGCACATTCTTGTACTTGCTTTCCCTATCATCTGAATCGCTACCGTCCCCGTTTTCCTCTTCGTTCGTGGTTTCGGCATCAGGTGGTTCGTCTCCCACGCCGTCGTCGTAGAATTTCCTATTGGCCTTATAAAAGGTGTCGGTAAAACCCGACATGCATTTACACACAGCTTCAAGGGAACCTGTGGCGTCATTGCGCACGGCCATTAAAATGGGTGACCACCACTTGGCTTTGCGGCCTTGGCCGTGCCATGCTGCGACGGGGACGAGGTCTAGTGTGTCGAAGGAGCTGCTGTAGTCCTTTTTGACCTTGAGCCAGGAGTCAAGCCGTTTATCGGGCTCGTACGTTGCGAGTAATGGCTTTCGTCGCGAAGAGGGCTTCTTTTCTTCGTTTTCTACAGTACTTTTGGCTTTCCCTTTTCCTTTGCCCTTCTTCCCCTTGGATTTCGTTGGCAGGGTAAGAGTTTCGGTCTCTTCTATTTGAGGGGTCTCGTTTGGATCCTCCGCAGGTTCGCTTGGCGCTGGCAGATCTAGGAGATTATCCAGGATCTTGACCATGATGCCCTCACACTTGCTATCCGTCGCCTGTTTAAAGAAATCCAATACGACCTCGGAATCTTGAGAGGTGGAGTCTATACTCTTCACCCATGTAAAGTGGTGTGGTATCTCGATAAAAAGAGACCGTAGAAGCGACCGTCGTTCTCGGAACGGACGATCAAGTAGAGGCTGGCCGTTGAGATACATCAGATCAAATGAGAATAGACAGACATCAATGGTGATGCTGCCGATCGCAACGTCCTTGCGCGCGCGGTTTGTGAGAGTCTGGAAGTTTTTCAACTCGCCGGACTCCCTGTCCACGGCGACAACTTCACCCTCCATTATGAAGCTGCTTACACCCTCTCCTCGGATCTTCGGAACCAGGTCTACCAAGTCCGGATACTTATCGGTCATGACCTCCAAATGCCGCGAGAAAATTGACACTTTGCCTTTCTCGTCGCAGTGAACCTGTGCTCGTTGGCCATCGTATTTAAACTCGCACGCAAAGTCTCTTCCCTGTAGTTTCGTAAGCATCTCGGACAAATCCCTTGTGATGCTTCCCAACATCGGTCTTAAGGGTATATGTAGGGTCAAGTCGCATCGGACCAGTAATTCATCGCACACCCCTATCTCGAGCATAGCGGGTATAAGGTCATTATAATTAGGACGCCTTGCGAAACACGCTTTAACGATTTCTTCAGCCTTGCTCCATGTCTCGGTAAGCTCCTCCTTTTTCAAAGCCTTAAGCTCCTCGACAGACTTGAGCGGGAAGTCCGCTCCGGGTGGTCGCGAAAGTTGAAAGGCTCGCGATAGAGCGATGAGCATGGTCGTTTTCACTGCCCCGATTCGAAGGTGCTGGCATAGCGTTCGAACGACGTAACGACTTTCCTCACCACCGCGGGCATCCTGGAGCAATCGATCCACAATACGCTGTTTTGCCTCTCCGCTACCTTGACCTTGACTACCGGCCACTTTGACAAGAGATTGGTAGACGCCTTTGATAGTAAGCGGCTTTGGCTTTCGCAAGGTGAAGCTCTGTTTCTTCTTCGCCTCGAAAGCCACGTCTCCCGCGTCGCCGTACTTATCGTAGATGGCCTTTAAAGACCGGCTATCCAAACCGCAGACATTTTTCAATGCTTTGGATATGGCGGAACCGCCTAAACCAAGTTCGAGTGAGATATACGGGGGTGAGATTGAGTTCGTGGCTAGCCAGACCTGTTCGATAAGTTAATACAATACTCCCGTACGAAGGACGTGGGGACAACTTGCTGCTGATAAGAGACTCTCTGGATCGGCTTCGATGAGAACGCGCAGACAATTAACTAGAGTATCGACTATTTTTATGCGACTAGATGTGCCATTCACCAGCACGAAACACCGTGTTAGTAGTGCGTAAGATGCGTTGCCTCCCTCGCTAGCCCAATGCTCTTTGAGCTGCGGTATGTATTTAGCAGGGTCGAAAGTCAGAGGACTCTCATCGAAGGGTATAGTTTCTGAGACGCTGTCTATAGAAGCTGCCGCAGACTGTAGTGATAACGTCCCCTTGCCTTTACCCTCAGGCTGTTTCACTTCGGGGACAGGCTTTGGAGAATCCTTAACCGTATCGGCGGCTTCGATGGGAACCGGAGTAACGCGGTCATCTAGGGTTGTAAGAGGCGCCGGAGTCCCCGATTCGAGCGGAGTAACCCCGGCTTCCTTATCCCACTCGGCTTGAAGCTTCCGCGCCAGCTCCTCATCGGTCATCTCATGATCCTGTGTTTGGTCTTGGTCTTGCGATAATGAAGGGCTATCGCTCTTTTTCTCTTCCCTTTCTTCTTTTTGCGGTGCATCTTTCTGCTTCTGCTTTGAAAAGAAGTACTCTAGGCCTCTGGAAGGTAGCCCCGATGATTTGGTACCACCGTTGTTCAGTTTCCGCTTCTTCGTCGGACTAGCCATCTTATATCCGAGATAGTCGTGATAGGGTAATATAGCTAGATGTCAAAGTTTTACTAATAGCATTCATCCACATGGGCATATCGAGTTATTTCCCCTTGGTTTAGCGCGTCCTCGTTGCATTTCTGTCGCGTTCTTTCATTGATGATGATGAGAAGTTGAAGGTGTCAATGATGGCGTTGTTATGTCAGCAGCTGCGGTTGTAAGATTATTGCATCTCTTAACCATAATTCATCTATTCATCATATGCATATATGCGAGCTATGACTGTAGATTACGTAAGGTACAGACGAAGACGTCGACGTCACGCTTCCAAGTCAACTTCAACCCAACATCACTATATCATGATGTCCCAAAGAAAACAGAACTGGATACTACTACATCTAAGTATCAAATGCCGTTTCTCTAGCCATTATCCTACTAGTAACGGGGTTTAAAGTCATTTTCCTATTGTGGAAGTTGTCATTTTACCCGGCTTACATATCCAGTGCATACCCCTATTAACATCTTTGGACAACGACATCTTGAATCGATTCAGCAAAACGCGTTATCATTGCCGATTATAAATACCGAATACTATCTGGCGAATAAAGAGGGGATCGCAAGGAAGGGTAAATCCTCAACTCTTGCTCAAAGAAGCCTGATTTCTATCTACAGCAACGGAATAGGCACGCCGTTGATCCATCCAGTCCACCTCTCAATATCATGGGCGAAACAAGTGAGACATGACTCATCATGCCAATCCAAACCAGGCCAGATCAAGCTGAGGGTGCACGGGCACGGTGTGACCGACATTGGCCGCGGAATATCCAACCAACTGGGTACCATCGCCATACACGATCTGAGTGTATCCCGACTGAGGCGTATTGGTGACGTTCTTAGTAAACTCAACGCCAAGGAGCGCTGACCATTCCTTGAGCTGCTCGGCCAAGTTCAGATACTCGACGAAATGATCCGCCGTCCCGTGGAACGTCTGCATGCGAGGGTACGACCCAGCGAACCCCGGATAGAAGGATTTAGCCTGTTCCGCCCACTCATCAGGCGTCTTGATGTTCTGGCCGCTGGCGCACTTGGGGTCGGCGCTCTGCGGGCTGGATCCGGGAGATCCCGCAAGACAGCCTGCCGCCACGCCCGAGTAGCAAGATCCAGCCGCGAACACGTCCGGGTAGACGGCTAGAAGCACGTTGGTCATCATGCATCCGGAGGACGATCCCGTGGCGTAGACCTTGGTTGGGTCTGCGTTGTACTTCTCAATCAAATAATTGACCATGTTGACTAGGCCCGTGCTGTCACCACCTCCATTATTGGTGAGGGTCTTCTCCGAGGCAACATCCTGTACGTAATCAGGTCAGTCTCAATCTCCTCAAGTACACTTCACTCGCCAATCATGGACTGCACCTACCCAACAGTTACTGTCCTTCTTGGTAGATGGATAGACGACGATGAATCCCTGGGAATCGGCGTAGCTGTCGTAGTTCGCCATCTGGTAGTATGCTTGCCCTGTTCCACCGCAATAGTGAAGCTATTATTCCCGTTAGCCTTACGATTATGGCTCATGAGGGCATGGTTACTTACGGCAAGGATGATTGCGGGTTTCTCAGCCAGCTTGGCTGGGAGATAGACCGCCATCTGCAGGTCTGTCGGATTCTCGCCCCAGCTAGAAACCTGTGTCAGGGCAGCATTCGTCATCGAGGACGAAACAAGCGTCGCTAAGACGCTCTTCAAAGTTATGCCGCGCATGTCGATTTCGGTTCAGAGTGAATAGGTTGATTAAGTGCGATCTGCAGTTGCTGAATGTCTAAGGAGTCTGAGTTGATTAACTAGGCAGCGAATACAGCGGTCTTATGTAGACAAACCTGGAAAAAGAGCGAAGCCGAAGCTGGATCCCGGGCAAGATATTTATGAAGCATTCGGAATGTGGTCGTGTCCCTTTATGTGAGCCGGGGTTTGACGTCGGCTAATTGACTGTCCAATGCAGGCTAGCCAAGGGATATAGCAGGACCTAATGTAACCTAGATTTGGAGAGGATTCTATTCTTGTAAGTTCGAAGCAATTTCGGATCCCCGCTTCTATGCCATGCGAAAATGCCGGCCTGACGAGCCGCGTCTTAAAGTCAGCAACGACCGCTTACATGAGACTTCACTTCTAGTCAAGTCCTACTATAGTCAACTACAGCGGGTTCCTAAATGCTACCAAACTTTGGATAGACAGTATCTTCCTATCCCAATTTTGGTATTTTCTTTTCCTAGTGGGGTAAAGGCTTTTCTAATCCCGCGAACCGTGTGATTGAGGCACCATCATGCTATCATGTCGGCTGAAGGTTGAAGCCTTTGATATAGTCTATATCACTACCAATTACACCAAGGAAATCTTAAGATAATTAAACCGTTGAAATCCCCACTACCCTGATCGTACAAAGGCCTAGACGCTGCCTTTGATTTCTGATATTATCCCGGCTTCTCTCTCCCGGTTAGTGATTTCTCACTTTTCATCCGATTCAGGCTTATTTACCTCACTGGGGTGAGTCGCAGCTTTTACTGGTTGATAGGGCACATCCCCTACGAGTTCATGAGGCCCAGCTAGCCTAGAGTTGTCTGCAGAGAGCTCTTGGGGACGGGTCGTGGGATCTAGTTCTGACTTTATAGCTGTGTTTCCGTGCAATTCGTGTTTTTGACGACCTTTACGCGTGAATCGCCTACGGCGCCACAGTAAAAATCCTCCGAGGGCTACCATTGCAACTCCAGCAACGCTACCCACGACCGGGCCAGCAATCCATGCTTGACTGCTTGGCTCTGATGGTCCCGTCTGTTCAAGGCTCGGCGTTGGTTGGGCCAAGGTACTTGTTCCTGCTAAAAGTTAGCTGGAGGGTAGAAAGATACATCTGCTCGGTATTAGTAAAGAGAAGCGTTAATGCGGAATGTTTACCGTGCGGAATCAAGGTTGAGTTGTTGCCGCTGCTTGGCAGTTGAACATAGGTTGTTGTGTAATTGAAAATCGTTGCCTTCCCATCTAGTGTCTGGGTAGTAAGAATCACCCCAGTTGAGGGAAGCAAAGAATATAGAGTCACAACCGTTGAAAATGCCAGAGTGGTTTCAACGCCTCCCAGGAACGTGGTAACTGCCAAAGGGTTAAGAACGCCGTTAGTATGAGAGAACCAAAGCGCTGAGCGTCGACTCGTGGAATAATTCGGCATACTAAAGTCGCACTATTAGTACATATACCTAGGTACTGACGAATGCTCCCCAACGAACTGGTCTACCAAGACCATGGAAACATACCCTAGATTTGACACCGTGACAACTGGAGAAGGAAGAGATGTCGACACCGAAGCGCAGTAATCAATGAATGGTGCCAAATTTGTAGAGCTAAGGTCGTCCGAACCAGTTTCGTTTTTGACACAGTCACGGCAGTTTTGAAGATAGGCAACGAATAATGAATCTTTGCATAGCCTATCTGACTTTCCAATCCTTTGCGCTTCGCTGTAAACATTATCTATGACAACATTTGCATGAGAGAAATTACTGCTTGAGATTATAGCACCACTTACTACATGAATTATAACAGGCAGCCGGAATGGTCGAAGCGCGTAAGAGTAGCTGGTTCGTTTTTGCGACCAGCTGTGTGAGGATAGCCATCATGAAGTCGTGTCCCAAAGGAGTGTGTCAATGTGAGGGATAGAAATGCAAGAGAGCCAGATTTCAGTTTTCACTACCTTGATGCTGGTAAGCGGCCCCCAGGATGATCTATTCTTTTTAAGGATGCATAATACTATGTGATAGATTGCAGGTGGTAACAAGACCAATCAAACCATACTACTATATCGTATTGCATTTCCCAGGATAGGTTCAATACTCGACTGGTTGTCTCGCCCGGTATAGGTTGATAGGACCGTAAATAATATCCTTCATTCATATAGTTGGCCTATACCACAGAGCCCGGTCAAATCACGGATAGCTATAGCCGCAAGAAGCGACGAGATAATTGATTTTGAGAAATGGTTATCGAGTTCTTAATAGGGGCGTAGAGGTACATTGTGTCATAAGTATAGATACCTCTTAGGCACCTACATGCAGATAATCAATAATGACGAAATTAGACCTACGTGATAAGCGGTGATGTTGTGTACCCAGCTTCCTTTTTATTTGAGTGAAATCGATGCATATCATTATGTCAGTACACTTGCCGAATAACCAATGAGCACCTCTCATGGAGCATTCACGCCGTAAGAATTCATGGCTTCAATTTTTGGTCTCTTTTAATTGGATTTATATGTAATGTAATACCTAACAAATATAATGTTATACCTAACAAATAAAAAGCGTGTTGAGGTTCATGAAGTCAAACGAGATACCTAGGTAGGTATCTTATATTGCGATGGCTTCATTTGCATCCCAAATTTGGCTGGCTTTAGACTCGAAGCGACTTCCTCTCATTTTATCAATGCTTGCATTAAAATTGAGATACTATAGGTGAATCGGTTAAGCAGGCGCATAGGTACCTGTAAATGCTAAGCACTCCAACGATGCGCCTGTCAATGGAAGTCATTCTAACTCGTTCTTACTCAACCGCGTTTCTCATCTTCGCGCGCGTTCGTTGCCATCGCGTAGAATGTTCCTCGCATACCCACATGGGTTTCCTCAACTTCTTGGCACAGGGGCCAATGAATACAAACTAGGTATCATCGACGATTCGTCCGATTCCTTCTCGGGGGAAATGTAAGTGATAATAGTGGACCTACCACAGCTTGAAGCCTTGAAGTGATTAGCGGGCCGTGTCATGCCTGTGTCGATCTCCCAGTCTCTGGAACAGGAGTTGGTTTCATGCACACCACTCACGACATCCGAGCGCGCTACCACCGAATCGGCGAATCCACCCTGGCTAGGTACCTAGCGCCGCGTGGTATATATCCATCCATCCTCCGCGCGAACGTCGTGTGAAGCTTCGCAACGTTTACTCCTTTTCATTCTCGATCGACAGATTCTACTTGACAGCATCGCGTTATCGCACCCATCAGAAATCAAACAAAACATAACCTAGGTACCCAAGATGGTAAGTTTCCGAGTCTTATGGTTAGGAGGGGGAGGGAATGTGGACTAAGTGGCGCACGCGACAGGCCAGACAATTATCCCCAAATGAGATCCAAGTCTTCAAAGATCTCTTCGACTCATATGTAAGCATGAAGAGAACACCCCAAAAATGAGACGACACGAGACTAATTCATCGCAGGATACGGATAAAGGAGGTTAGTAGTTGTCTCCGACTCAAGCCAGACATCAGGATATTGGGAACTTTCTTCTAACACGTTGGCCAGGCAACATTAGCGTCGAGGAGTTCGCCAAGGTGATGTCTCAAAGTCCAGGACAACCACCGTCGAAAGAAGAGGTAGAGCAGATCGTTAAGGAAGTCGATCTCGATGGCGATGGAACGATTAACTTCAACGGTATGGCCTTCTACTTCATACCGCGTCTCTACGTAGCGTGAGAGACATATTGGTGAAGAATAACTAATGCTTGGTAGAGTTTATTACTATGATGACGGGGCAGCTCTATCCCCCACCAGACGAAGATGCGGAATATGCGAAGGCGTGGAAGCAATATGAGCCGTCCCTCAGTGGTTCTATCACGCAGAGTCAATTCCGACAGCTGATGGCGGGACTGGGCGAAGCTGTCAGCGATGCTGAGGTGGATCAGCTGATCAACAATGTAGATGGCGAAGGGAAACTCAGCTGTAAGCCAAACTTATATCTTCCAAATCTATCGGCTGAGGGAAATTTTCACTGACAATGCCATAGATAAGGAGTTCGTCCACTTCATGAATAATAGGAATGTGGAAGATGATATCCTCAACGGATATCAATGAACCTGATGAATGATCAGTTTAACATCGTCCATATCAAAAAGTCCTACGAGGACATCGAGGGCGTATAGTAGCGAGGTTATGTAGCCTATAATATGAGAGATATCCCTAGACTCATTTTTAGTTCTCCCTTACTCGGCACAGTGTCAATACAGTGTCTGAATAACAAGCTAAGATGTAGTAGTCAGAATGCTAAGTTAAGAGTAAGAAGTCATTGAATTCAGATGTACATCCTTTCTAAAACTGAATGTACAGATAATAGGAAACTCTAGTTAGTTTAAGGGATACACTTCTTGTGGCAGATGCAAGGTCGAAGATTTTTTTTGGTTGACCAAACCCCCCTCAACACCGTTTTTTGGTCAACAATTGACATTGTAAATCTCACAGACTCCAACATCATCAACCTTTTACGAGCCAACCTGGCTCGTCTTATCGAACACCCACAACACCCGCTAAAACGATCCACAGCTCACCAGCTAAGTACCCGAACCACCCTGCGAAACCGTTTATAGGTTCTCGAAGATGTGGTCGATTCTCAGCTTGCCAACAGTCGTGTAGTTGGAGAGGTATCGCTCACCCCACGGCTGGAGGTTGGTGTCTGTAGACATGTAATTAGCATCGATGAATGCGCTCATGATAGTTGGAATCTTACCATAGGTGACATCGGGCTTGGTAGCGCAGAACCAGGTGAAGGTGTCGTTAGTGGCATCCTTCAGGTCGAAGTTGGGGAACGCGGTGGTGATGGCGTGGAAGGACTCGTTGGTGACACCGGGCTTCAATCCGTCGTAGTCGACGGAGATGCCCATGCTGGTGACCTGGACCTCGTACTCCTTGTAGTAGCCGATCGTGCGGGTGGTGTGGAGGGCGATGGCGTCCCAGACCAACTGGAGGCGTCGCTGGTCAAAGTTGTCGTCGCCGAACTCCTCGATGAACTTGCGGGCAGCAATGGCGCCGTCGACCTCGAATCGGCGCTCCTTGGTGGTGATGGGAGAGTCCGGGTCCATGTCCCAGCCGAGATCGTGCAGCAGGGCGGACAAGGCCTGGACCTCGATGTCGACGCTGTTCCTCAGGGTCTCGTTGCCGGCGATGATGAGAGATCCGAAAAGCCAGGCGCGCATCTGGTGTCGGAAGACGGCATCGCTGCTGTGCTGGCGAGTGAACTCGATGGCGGCGCGGACGAGAGGGGTGTCGATGACGGTGACGCCGGCGTAGGTGGTGTTCGGGTAGGGAACGTTACCGAGGACCGGAATGCCGGTGGCGCGCTTTGCAATTGGCTTGGGTGCGGAGACGGCGGCTCCGGATCCGAGGCCAAAGTAGCTGGCAGCTAGCAGGACGAAACTCTTAGAGAACAGCATATTGAAGATGAATGCGAATGTTGATCACACGAATTGTTGTTCGAATGTTGTCTGAGTGTTTGTTCGAAGACTGTCTGTCAGATCGTTGCCCGATTGATGCTGATGCTGAATGGGATGCTCTAAAAAGGAATTCTCGATTTGAGGATCTTTGGCATACTATATATACACATCTCGAATGCTGAAAATAGCACGTAGGGCAACTATTCTGAGTGACCCCAGACAAGACAGGCGTGGCGAGCACGCGGTGTTACTAGGTAACACGTTGAGAACAATGTAGATGCCATGTTGAGTTTGCCAAAAATGACTCTTGGAAAACGATCGCATTGGATGAAGTTCGATGCCATAGTAAGAAAGATACCAGACAGCTATGATAGAGTAAGTGAACCAGAGCTGAGTGAGGGGAGTAAGGCTCGATATCTGATTGGTCCGGTATAT
This sequence comes from Hypoxylon sp. CI-4A, assembly GCA_002120315.1. Lineage (NCBI taxonomy): Eukaryota > Fungi > Ascomycota > Sordariomycetes > Xylariales > Hypoxylaceae > Hypoxylon > Hypoxylon sp. CI-4A. The sequence goes on along the minus strand of KZ111638.1, from coordinate 43,146 downwards.
GATTTACCTCCACAGTCGCCCATGTTCTAGGGCTTGGGTAACATCAGGATTACTAGTGTGAGCCCGGCGGAGGTATTTCATACCCTAAACAAGATGACTTACTCTATGACCGAATATTCTGCAACCAGGGCTAGAATGTCGGAGGCTGGGGGGAGCTTACCACCGGCAGCCGTCCGGTAGTAGTCGTCCTGCATCTGTATTACTAGAGATGAAAGGATGATCACTGCCAAAAGCGTCCGTACAGTAATGATCCCCAGAACGTCGATTAGATGCTGATCGCAGCAACCCTCCATTCAAACCTCGAACGGCATTTATTGGTAAAATAGGGAATAGTCGTAGCAGGGGCCTGAATCAAGCTTCCTAATCGACTCCATATTCCCCGGCTGCATCGACGTCCCTGCATAAACTCCCCGATAAGTCTGTAGCTTTTCACGGCGGTGATTGGTCCACCCACATGGAACTAGTATAGTTGATATGGTTCTCGAAGCTTGTCGGACTTAGAAGCGAGATTCGGCTTCGTAGATAATGACTGCTCGATATCTTGCGTGCTCGTCGCGTGCTGTTATTGAGCGAATACAGAGCCAAGGCGTGGAGGGGCGGGTCCTTACACCCCGCGCTACAGTAAAGCTAGAGTATAGTGAGCTGTCAGCTAGCGGAGTTTAGGAGATCCCATATTGGCGAATGTGGAGTTTCGAAGTACGAAGGAAATAGATCAGATCGTAACAAAGTCCCTAAATATTACCATTTTTTAAAAAGTGATACGCCTTCTTGTTTTGAGGTATTCAGTGAATCTAATGGAACCCGGGTATTGAACCCCCTGAGATCTTCATGATTTCTATCATACAGTTTAGCAGAATCGGATAGCTAGAATATCTTAAGCCACCTTCAATGGTCTTGTAGTTCGCATTGGGTTACATGTGTTGGAAAGACCCAACAAGTCGGCTTACGGCTTGTTACGTACGTAACATTGCGCTGAGCAGTAAATACCGCAAAAGCAACTTTGGTCTTCCTAGATTAGATCGGATCTCGGTTGCGAATATCGCTCTTTATCGCTGACTAGGCCATAAGATGAGATTCTTGACGACATTATGTCGAGCGAATCGCATAGGGCGATAGCATCTCCCAACAATAGTAGGTGAATTGTGTGTGCATATGGTTAATTTTGGATTCTCAAGATGAGGGCAAGGGGGCGAATTATCACTTTAGGTAAGTCGGAACCCATTCTTCATGACCGATGTCGCGCCGACCGTCAAATCAAGAAGCTATCCCGAGCAGCTTACACTTACATCTTATTGCCTCCCGTCTTGGCACCAACGCAATCCCATTGAGCAGAAGCATGTATATACATAGGCCCAGACACTTGTGTCTTATTTGTGATTTTCTTCATTGAGTCCAAGTACCACAGCAATTATTAGTATTTAGTCTGGAACGACTCCATCTCTTGGCTATGAAGTCCAAGAACTCGGGAGATATTGTTTAGGTTGATGGAAGACGTATACATTACTAAAAGGTCACGTCTGAATCGATCCTTTCCGAGTCCGAGTCGGTTAGTATCGCCTTCGTCTCGTGTACGTTTGACTTTGGAGTTGGCTCTTGAATTATTTTAATAACCGCCGTGAGCTGGTGGTTGGGATGGCAGAGTTGTTCAAGAACATGGTAAAGATGGATGCGCACGGGGTATTTGCCACCAGAATAAGAAACAATACGATTCATTTGATTCTTGGGAACAAACAGCTGGGAGTAGCTGTAGGGAACCTGTTCAGAAAAACCCAGGCTTGAATTTAAGGGAGAGTGTTGTGCTAAGCATGTCTACCTACCTTGTTCCAAGCTGCACTTTGGTTGACGCAATCTCAAAGTCGTACCCCCAAGTCGTACCCCCACTGCCAGCCTGACCCAAAGAATAATTGAACACAAGCCAGGAGATGGCCTCGTTGACAATAGAAATTACCTAGGTACCCATTGCACAATGCACTTCAAGCTCGGATAGCCGATGAACCTGTAACTGATGGACTGCCATTGCCAAGTTACACATCCCAGTGAACTTCAAGCACCGATAGCTGAGAGTCCATGGTCTCATACACCTTGTGAAGGACGAATCGCTTATCTGCCGCAGCGAGCAGCGATTTCCATTCGTCGAGATGTCGTTCGTAGCTGTTGAAGTAGAATTTCACCGCCATATCAACCGACCTAGTGAATTTTCGTCAGTAAGCATTCGAGTTCACCTGTTATACCTGACAGTCGCATACCTCATAACTCGCTCTCTCCACAATGGACTAGCGCTGCCCGGCTCTGGCATACATGCATCCTGAATGAGGATCTTTGCCCCGGGCCGGAGGGCGGGGATCTGAGCTTTCAAGATGTTGACAGCGTATTTATCGCCCCAAGAACGGAGGACCATGCGGAAGAAATAGACGTCTGCCTGTACCGTCTGAGTTGCAAAGAGCTCGTGTTTCATGAACTGGACCCGCTCTCTCAACTGGTCGGGAACAGCGGAGTCGGCGCCTTCGACGATCATGGCCGAATCCTGGACAAGTAGCTTGGTGTTCTTAAACTTACTTGCCAGGTCCATCGCGACTGAGCCTCGTTGCCCGCCCACATTCACGATTTGTACATCTCCGAGGGAAGCCCAATCGTAGGCCTTGGCCACGTAAGCGTCTCCGCAACCCGGAACATAGTCGAGGGATTTCATCCCGCCTACAAAACGCATCGCCGCCTCGGGGTCAGAGCCAAGGACATCAAATACTGACTTCCCTTGGTTGGCAAGGGCGAAGCCCTGTGAAGATTAGTAAAAGGAGTAGCTCAAATTTGGATATTCTGTGAACGCATGGATCAGACATGGAACATAGTCCAGACTCACAGTCTCATTGGCTTCTTGGGAGGACGGCCATTTCTCGATCGCTTCTCCGACCTAGTGTAGAGCATCTGTGTTGGAATGACGCTCTCTGTGTTCATATAGACGGGGCACCCTTACTTTGGGGATAGCTGGCCAGGTATCGTGGCTTTCAAACGTGGCCCAGGCACTGATTTCTGGGCGGGCTAAGAACTTAGAGATCTTGGTATGTGCCACCGTACCTGGTTCCGGTTCTTTCAGGATGCGCATGGTTATCGCATGTCGAAGCAGGCGTCTGACAAGCCCCTTATCGAGGTTCGTTTTCTCAGCGATATCTTCAAAGGAGACCTGGCTGCCATAAGGGATCATGTCCAGAATCTTGAACCGGACAATTGAGTCAATGCTGACGACATTCGAGACCTTGAGAACATTAGTTTCATAGCGGCTAGCTGAGCCCAGGAGATCCTTACACCGGCAAACTTGTAGATGAGCATCAGAGGTTCCAAGAGAACCTCATGGAGCTCAGCAGTTGCGTCGAGAACATCATCTCGAATATGGTGCAGATCAGAAGGGAGGCTTGGAGGGCTATTCTCGTCAAAGGATGGGGACTCCACTCCCTGGGCCGAAAGAGATTCCTGCAACTCTGCAACCAAACTGCTTATCTTTGCAGCTAGAGCGACGATTTTGGGAGTAGTGTCGGGTGATGCCATATTGACCGAGAAGCAAGATAGCAAAATGTCAAGGGTACGCGCGATAAGTGATCATCTAATCTCACAGAGATGGAGCTTGAAAGAGAGAGAGATCCGATTATTGAGCTCTGCCTTTTTCAGGTCTAGATATAAGGGGCTTAGGTCTTTGCTCTGCTTAATCAGCCTCCCTTGATAGTTGGAACGGGACCTATTACTAACTACCTAGGTATGCACTTAACCTAACATGTGTTACACAGCAGGCTTCACGTCATTCGGCCCCCTAAGATAGAGTGTTTGTCTGTTGGATTTAATTAATCATACTATATCGATCAATTACTCTGTCTTCAGGTAGTTAGTTTGTCCTTTTACTTATAATATCCGATGATATTTGGCGAGTACGTATATCAACGTTTGAAATGAGTGCGCTACTTTGGATTTGTACCTTTGACGGAAAGCGCTTGAATCATGTGACACCCCGCAGCTAATACAACGTCCTACGGCTGCCTATTAGATCTACTGTAACTCATCAGCTTAACGTTTCTTCCACCCCCTTATTTCGCAGGTTTGGCACAGTTGGCGATTTAGCCCTTTTTTTCTGAAACGTATTCGGTTCGGATAGCTAGCTTGTTTAGATCACTCGATATAAGTGAGGTTGGTAGGCAATTTAAACCCAACAGTCGCCCCCAATGTGACGTACCTTGCGCGCCCGTGTCTTGGCCGGTTCAACTGCAGGTTTGTGGTTGGTAGTACAGCTCCAACTCAAGCTGATTCTACCAACAGCAGCCTTTATAACATTCCGGGGCCTCCCTTTGTGCATCGAGTTGCATGTGACGCCAAGCTATATTTCGATTTCCGGTAGCATAAATACTGCAAATATTCTTTCATGGTCCCGCAGGGATGATAAGTTACCTTCCAGTGTGTCATCTCAACACTATTCGCATAGAAACCTATCAGCTGGGCCCCTGAGTTTTTCCTGGGATATTAAAACGCTACAATGGCCAAATCAAGCCTGGAGTCAAGGGATGAAGAATATCACGGACAGCTCGAATATACACAATCTGTCGCACATCCATACAGCATAAACGGATACATGTCTTCGCAGAATGGTTAGACACCTGTCTTGCCCATTGAGCTTCAAGCTAGTATCATTAACTCAGTGGCAGAAGTGCGAGAACAATCCGACACATTATCATTAGACCGACAGGAGGTCACCGATCAATACCATTCAAGTCCCATCGTTTGTGTTTTATTGCGGTTTATTTTCCCACCTTCGCAAGGCCCTATTCTACAACACAGGATTTTTGAAGCAGGGCAGGCTGAGCAGTCTGGGTGTTGATATAGGTTATTTAGTATCATTTGTACGATAATTATTTCCAGTTCATAAGTACACGGGGTTATTAGTACTTTTATATTGTGACTGTATGCAACGGGTCCTAGCTATTGGAAAACCCGTGAAGATGGCCACCAGCCACAGAGCTACTACCTTTGACCCAATGAACACCATATCTTGGCGATCCATCGTTATTGTAGCTAATCATCCGATAATGAATCTTCGTCCTTGTATTCCTTGAGGTTCAGCAACTGTCGGAAAAGTAGAACTCGGGCAAATACGTATAGTGCTTACACGCATGAACGAAATAATGCATTGCTGCATACATCCATGATGCGCTAAGTGGGGTTATTAGTTGCATTAGATTTAGCTAGGCTTTGATTGGATGACCTCACCATTTTCCATTCCATCCATTTTGTCTCTGTTCATCTCTTTCAATAACACCCCTCCATCCCAACGTCCATGCCTATCCCAAGGCGAATACACACGATGATGACTTGAGGATTTGGCCATCCGATAATCCCCCAAATAGAAGCAAACGAGTAACCATACAAGTCTTCGCCATGACTATCCGCCGAGTCGCATTGCGCCAGACATCCCTCTTATGCCGCTGCCCCGCCTACAGAACCCGAGCCATTCGCCAATGGCCGAGATTTGCCAGCACGTCGAAGGGAGGTGACGAAGCTGAGAGCAAGGGCGGTGGTGGGGTTGGAAAGTTCCTAGGTGGCATGTTGGCGGCCCTCGCGGCCGGAGGCGCAGTTGTTCTATACCCTTCGTTGACCACCAAGGAACCTCCCAAGCCACGCGAAGCCATCATCGAGTACGAGAAGGCCCGCCCGGTCGCCGAATCGAAGGAAGACAACAGAGATTTGATTAGTAGTCAACATCTACAAGTAAAAAAGAGCTGGGAGAACCCCGGTGTGTATGCTTGGGGTTCTAACTCGGGTCGCGTAGCAGCGCCCGACTCGACAGACAATGTCGTCAAGACCCCGCGGAGGATACCGTACTTCGACGGACAACTCCTGCGGGACATCAAGCTGGACCGCGATTTTGGCGCTGCTGTGACGGAAAATGGCGACCTTGTCCAGTGGGGTGTGGCGTTCTCGAAGGCGAATCCTACTCCGGTCGAAACGCTGAAAGGCAAAGACATCGCCAAGATCGAAATATCGCGAGATCGCATACTGGCTCTTGCGAAGAATGGGACTGTTTATTCCGTGCCTGTATCGGGGGCGGACCAGACTGCTGGCGAGAAAACCCACCAGTCTTCTTGGTTGTCCTTCTGGTCTAGGCCGGAGACCGTCAATTACCGACAGATAAAACCACAAAACTTAGCGTGGGGCGAGAAGGTCGTTGATATTGCCAGCGGCTTAGAGCATGCTCTGCTCCTTACGTCCAAGGGCCGGCTGTTCTCCGCTGCTTCTAGCACATCCGATTTTCCATCCAAAGGTCAATTGGGTATTCCAGGCCTATCCTGGGCGACGCGACCCAACGGACCATATGATGAGCCACATGAAATCACTACGTTGAAGGGCTTCAATATTACTAAAATCGCTGCCGGCGACTATCATTCTCTAGCTCTAGATGCCGAAGGGCGCGCTTTCGTATTCGGCGATAACACCTCAGGTCAGCTAGGGTTTGAAGTGGAGCCGCAAATCCCTTTCGTTGACGGACCAATTCCATTGCCGTTTAACAAGATATACAGCGGTTCTAACCTACATCCGCGCGTGACCTCAGTCGCGGCTGGCGGGGCGAACTCGTTCTTTACCGTGGACGCGAAGCGAATCGCGGGGGTAAGAGAAGATGTTGATTCCATCAAGGATCTCGGCCGGATAACAGCCGATACCTGGGCTTGCGGCTCCGGTATAATGGGTAGTTTAGGAAACGGCAGGTGGACGCACATCTCCCTTGGTCCTTCCAAGATTAAGTCTCTTTCGGGACTCTCGGAGTGGGACGAGAACTCGAACTCTGTCATACCGATCCGCTTGGCGCGACTGAGTGCCGGCAGCACACATGCCGCGGCTGTGATGGACAATGTGACATCTGTGGATGCTTCGAACATCACGTCGCATAATGACACTAACTGGGGTGCGGACATAGTATTCTGGGGTGGAAACGAGCACTACCAACTAGGCACTGGGAAGCGAAATAATATCCCCTTGCCTACCTACATCGACCCTCTAGATGGCGGAGAGGGTGATGCGCAAAAGGGACGAAGGGGAGAGCATCATAGGTTTCAAATCACACCCAGAAGCACCGTGAGACTCGGCGAGGGCGGCACTGGAAGAAAAGCCAGTGTCGAGCAACGAGTGGAGTGTGGTCGTTTTGTGACAGCAATTTACTCTGGAACATAAGGGCCAATGCATACGATTCCCTCTGATTGCCCTTATATGTATATTATAGTAACACTAAGCAGTGGGAGGTGTAAGCTTGGGTCATGGACCAAGATTGTTTGGTTAGCACATCAGGTCCCTCGATCATTCTGGATCTAAATAGATACCCCCTTCTCTATCTACGTACAAAAAGCATTTGCCATTCACACGTACCTTTCACTTGTGATTTCCTGCGCTTGGATTTCTAATGGACATGAGGGAAGTTCCGACTTGGGACCAACTTGTACCGAGCCCACTGGCCATCCATTACGTTCAAGTCGCTATTGACGTATATCATGGCATTCTTTTAGCATGGAATGATACTCACCTAGGTAGGGTAACCTAGTCGGCTATAATTGACACGATCGTAGTAGCCGAGTGCATTTCTCACTGGTAAAAATCAAGAAAAGATTTTAGAAGGGTTTGAAAGCGAGCAATTGCTTTGAATAGATATTGCTATGAGCTCATGTCTATCGAAGCTAGGTAGCATCTTATTCCTATCCGTAAGCTATTATTCGGGAAGTACGAGATGACGGCGTGTCATTACATCTCCCAGCTATCAAGTTTTCGAGTATAGTGTAAAGATTATTGTTCTGCAACGCTGATTTGTGCGGAGGTAGCCATAAGGTAATTGCGATACACGTATCACCGCATGTCGTAGAGAAGTTTAGCAAAGGATAGGTATCAATTGGTAAGAACATATCTCATGCAGCCATTGCTGATATTTTTATTCTTGCTTGAAAAATCCACCGCTTCCTACTTTCTCATTACAATCCCTACATTTTAGGATAGCGGAATGATGGTATAGTACACCTTTATGCCATAACGTAAAACCCCTTGGTCGGCATCATCATTATTCATTACATTCATTCCTTCATTATCTTTACCATGCCTACCGACGCATTACCCGCAGGAAATGCAACAAAGTTCTGCCCTTACGCTGCATGTTCATATTGTCGTGAGTGCCTGAAGCCTCGAGGTTAGTTTTACTTATGCATTTGATAGCTTTGGAAGGCAAAACGAATGCGAAAAGGTAAGCTGCATCAGAGAAAATCGTTATCCATCAATGAAGATCTCAGCCCCGTCTTGAAACATATTTTTGATTTAGGTATCATCATAACAGCTGGTTGGATTGGAATTGGGTGTAAGAGTCGAAGAAAAGGTTCGTGACGTACCAATTGTTAGTCGTGGGAGCTTAGGAGGCGACTGCGCTACCTAAAGACTCCCACCCACTACTACTCCAAGGCGCAACGAATATCGCCGTCTGTGCATCAGTGACCTTACCGGTACCTGCATACGCATGTGCAAGATCAACAGCACCAAGTTCACCCCTTGGTGGGATAGCCTTAAGTGCTACATTCAGGGCCATATCTGCTGGATACTCTTCGCCTGTGAGCTCAGCAATCCGGGACCATCCGTGTGGTAGGTGCGGGTACAGCATGACATCGTTCTGGAGTTGTGTAAGGACATCCTCTTCCGTACTGTTCTGGGACAGCGCAGCAACAGCACGGAATACCTCCCCGATCTGAGAATGCTCTGCATCTGTGACTTTATCGCTAGTTCGAAGTGTTTGAAACTCTGAGATAACGGCGTCCATGGTTTCCTCATCATCATCAAGCAGTGCTATGACGCCCAGAAGTAGCACTGATTGTACGTGACTGGGATCGTTCTCAATTACTTCAAATAGGACAGTATGCGCTCTTTCTCGAGCCTCATCGGTTCCAGTGGCCCACAACATCTGAGCCAAAACGCAGACTGCATCGGGGTTGCCGTTAGATTCCCCGAGCGCCGTTTCGAAATTCGACACGGCTCCGTCAACATTCTGGGAGAAGTATTCCGCTAAACCTACTGTCAGATGCGCTGATAGTCGCGCTTTCTTTCGTTGCTCAGCCGTGAGTTCGCCTGCTGAATCGTCGCTGCTTAATTGTAAAGCCATTTCGCCACAGTCAACGGCTTCTGCGTATTTACCAGAAGAGAGATACGATCGTGCGAGGTCTGTCTTAGCCAGGGCAAATCGCGCGAGAGACTCCACAGATTCAGTAGCTTCGTAGCTGGCCTCTAGTTGTTCACACGCTACCTCGAGCGTTTCTATCGCCCGGAGGCTATCGTGTGTTCGCTCTTGGTATAAGCTTGACAAGTGTTGGAAAGCGAGGTCTTGTGGGTTGAGACGACGTAATTGGGTCAGAGCGAATAGTGGTTGAATGAGAGAAGTAACACCCAAGTTTACAGGATTGGTGAGAATATGATCAAACAGAGACGTCGGGTACTGGCGTCGAGTAAGGAGTGAAGAAGACTCCGAAATATCCATTGCATGAGTGAAGAGACCACGGGCTTCCTTGGAGTCACCATAGAGAAGTGCTACAAAGCCCTGGCCTAACCATGCGTGGGCGTAATCAGGGTCATTCGACTGTGCGCGGGTAAATGCTTCGTTTGCGAGTTGGATGTCGTTCTGAAGCAGTGCCAAGGCTCCAAGATTGGACCATACATGCGCGCTTCTTTCATTAAGGAATAAACCTCTGACAAATGCATGTTGGGCCACGGATGGGTTGATTTCGCTAGTAACGACACCTAACGAGTTCCAGAATTCCGGATTAGCGGCTTCAAGTTCAATTGCGCGCTTGAAGCATCGCACAGCAGCCTTCTGGTACTTCGTAGACCGAGTACGGAGTTTCGCAGGAAGGCAGAGGTGAGCTCGGTTTTCGGCCCAACCCAAATTATAGTACGCAACAGCCTGGGCGTGGATGTCGTTGGCTGACTCGTGAATAGCTCTCTTGTGAGCTAGAAGGGTAGCGTGTAAACTTCGGGTGAGATCAACCCCGAGCTTTTCGTCATCTGGAAAGATGCACTCAGCAAAGACCACGTCTTTGCCCACGCCGTCAACATCCTCCAGTGCTGAATAAGCGGACTTAGCATCATCGCCTAGATCAAGTATCTTCCGAACGTTGTCGATAGGGAAATCATGGACATGGCTTTGAACAGAAGAGAAGATAGAGCAAGAATCACCAACTGCCTTCCAGAAATTGAACGTGTTCGTTATGTGTGGGGGCGCGGTGAGTGCGAAGGACAAAGCTCGGGAAGCCAACTCGATTGATTTACCGAAGAAGCCCTTCTCGACACAGTCCAAGGCATTTTCAACCATTGTCTGCATCAGGGCGATGGCAACGCCTTCTTCATGTGGTCGGGTCGTTATGACATCATGGTACAAATCGATAGCTTCGTCGAACTCTCCAAGCTCGCGCTTAACGTTGGCGAGCATATACCTGGTGAACCAGGTATCGCCGAGCTTATCGCTGTCTAGACGTTCCTCTAGCTTCTGTGCATTCTGAATCGCCTTCGTAGCGGCGATGAAGCGCCCTGAGTTATGGTAACTTTCACCAAGACCTACCCACGAATGGTAGTCCTCGGGAGCGATCCGCAGAGCATGCTGAAACGATACGATTGCTTTGGTGTAGTCTTGCTTATTCAGCTCCGCGACACCCAGTGCAGAAAAAGGCCAACTGATCCCCTTTTTCTTGGACCCAGGAGGTGGTCTGACTTTACCCGAGTCGACCACTCGCTGGGCAACCAGTTCAACCCTGTCCCAGTCTCCGTCATCAGCAAACGATCGCGCAAGTCTTTCGGCCGACTCGATCTCTGCTGGGGAAAGCTCTACAGCCTTGAGGAAACATTTTCGTGCTCTTTTCTTGTCTTTGCCGTAATCTGCATAGTAAATACCTAGGCTAGTGTATGCGGGAGCATAGCTAAAGTTATTCTTTAACGCATCCAAAAAGTACGCATACGCGCCGTTCCGGCTCTTTCTGGCAGAGTTAGATGTGTCAAGATTCCAGATGCAACTACCCAGTCGATACTGCGTCTGGGCTATCAAATCTTTGGAAACTGACGCATCAACCATTGTTGGAAGAAGGGATTCGAGTTCGGTCTTGCCGCGTGTATAATCGCCCTTCAATGCGTACAACCAGCCGACTTCGGCACGCACACGTAGGTTACCGCTATCACCTTTGAGTGCTCGTCCGAGGAAATCAATAGCTTGATCGAACTCTTCCTCTTCTTCATAAATCAGACCGACGCCGATCATAGCAGGCGTCGAGGTGGGATCCACCTCTAACACCTTGTCGAAGAGGAACTTCGCCTCGCCGTGATTTCTTGGAGATTGATAAAAGACCAACGCGGTACCTAAATAGAGCATGAAGGATTGGTTAGCGTTGGTGAAGACTTTGCCTGTCTTCTCCGTCTCTGCTAACATAATCTTCATTGCCTTCCTCATAAGCTCGACGTTGCTTTCGTGCTCTTCTAGATGTTGGTAGTACTCCGCCATCAACCTGTGCGAAAGCAAAGAAGTGGTTGTCGATACGCCCTCTATCATCATTAATAGCCTGTCTTCATCGGTATACGGCACTACAGAGGTCGGTGCGCCACCATCCTCATCGTCTGTGCTCTCATCATCCGTTCCTGATGCGGGTGGAGGTGCTGGGGTCTCGGCTGCTTTCTTGGGGAAAGGCGAGATTTCACTTGTCATAAACCCGGTCAAGACCCTATAGAGATCACTGTCCGGGAAAAAAGAGCAGTACTCATGGAGCACATTGACGTCCCAATCCTTGATCTCTTTATGGTCAAGCCATTCGATGGCGATATCCCATGCGAGTTTGAAAGGATGCTTGATAATGACCATGTCGTTGGCCAATTTTTGTACCACTTGTAGCTCAGAGTGCTTGTCCGGAGCTGGTGTGACCAGGAGGCGGTCGTATCGGAATTGAAGCAATTTCTCCTCATATTGACGCCTGACGTCATCATCCTGGGCCCAGAGCGTGAGCTGCTCGTAAATGTCGACCAGCTCGCTTTGACATAGGACTTCTCGGTTAACCTCAAGAGTAACCTCGCTGATTTTAGCACCTAATCTCGTGCGGCGTTCTCCAATAAGCGTGTTGATGCGTTTCTTCTCGTCCACCTCTAAGATTTGTGCTATTGTCTCATAAGTTTTGGCAGGATGAGGAACTCTCCCCTCGAGGGCTGGGTATATAGGACTGCTAGGAAGTATGATACGAAGGGCTTGGACGTATTGGGATCGATCACCCTGAGAGCGGGCGAAGCCGATGAACTTGTCTATGGTATCTTGGCATTTGTACATCTCGTTAGCATCCCTAAATATTTCAGCAAGCTTAAGAGCAGCTAGCTGGTATTTTTCAACTGCCTTTGGGCCTTGCTTCTCGTAAACCTTGATCAGGCCCTGCCATGCTTGCGCATCGGATCGAAGCTTGATTGCGGTTTTGTAAGCCTCTTCAGCTAGGTCTATCTGGTTCTTCTTGTCCAAGGCAAATGCCTTGAAGACATAACTGCGTGAGATGTTAGATCCTAAAGGAAGACGGGATAATCAATGAAGAGATAGAGAGACTTATGTATATGGCTTGTATATACACTTCTTACGTACGCTTGGTAATTCTTTGCATCTTTGCTGATGACATCTTCAGTCTTGGTTAAGGCATCGTCCCATTTCTGTTGGCGAATGGCCTCGTTAATAGTTTTTAATGAGGCCTTGATGTTCGCCATCTTAAACGAGGTGTACCAAGGATACTGGTAATCATGTCTTGGGGAGACTGAAAAGATGGGGGGTGCATGAATCACTTAGGCATTTCATCATTGATTTTTTTTCAGTGAGGGTTTCTTTGGTTGCAAGGTCAGGCTTTCGCTTCTGCTACGGATCCAAAGTAGAAAAAATATGTGGATCACGGCAAAAGATCGGAAATACCTGTCTTGTCCGTTAGGCTTGACAAGGATCTCAATCTTATTAAGCGCATACAGAATCGGCAAATTGTCGGATCTTCTTAGTTTCCGCTAGCAGGCCGGCTGCAGGCTAGTCACACTGTCCAAGCCGCGCGAACCAGAATGGCCAAGAGATTGCTAGGTCATTTCTCTTCTTTAAAAACTTGCATCCCGATCAGCAGTTCTGCGTATTCGTATACATGTATTGGTGCCTTGAACAAACGTCTGTGCAGATGGATGATGGGATTGTCTAGTGTCAAATATACTTTGATAATTATAAAGACTAATTGTTTCCCCTAAGTTCTACTACTTGTTTCTGTTGATAACCATATTCTATTCATCTTGCTATAAAACCGAAAAGTAGATTGTTTCTACTATCTCCAACTTTACAGTATTCATCGCACTGTATTTCCCTCTCCCCTCTGGCTCCGATTTGTTGGGTCCCTTGCACGGACGTCATCGTTTCTTTGCTGGGTCCGGGAACCCGTAGTTACATCCGTGTTCCCCGTTAGAAAGTAGTTGCATACCCAATCCGTGATTACAACTTTCTAACCATATGCCCCCGAAAGCTGTTTAGGAAGAGCACGAGCATCCCATCATCATCTGCTCGTTTTAATTATCATCTTTTAGGCGGCTCTTCATGGCTTCACTTCGCCTAATTATTGAAGATGGTCATTTCAAAGATGCAAATGGCAGACATCTCCTGTTAAGGGGTATTAACGTCGCAGGCGACTCCAAACTCCCTAGCGAACCCGACGTACCTTCACATATCGCCCAAGACTTCTTCGACGGCGACAACGTAAAATTCCATAATCGACCTTTTCGGAAGGAAGACGCACACATACACTTTTCTCGTCTGAAACGTTTCGGATATAATACCATTCGCTATGTCTTCACCTGGGAGGCCATCGAGGCTGCCGGCCCTGGACGGTACGATGAGGTCTGGATCCAACACACAATCGAGGTTTTAAGGACGGCGAGAGACTATGGATTTTATATATTCATGGATCCTCACCAAGACGTCGTAAGTGCATCCAATTGAGATGCGTACATCCTCGTCGATTGCATGTATGCTGACTATTGTGCTTACCCAGTGGTCGCGATATTGTGGCGGATCTGGCGCTCCCATGTGGACGATATATGCCTGCGGTTTGAACCCCCAAAGCTTCGCTGCTACCGAGGCCGCCATCGTACATAATACATACCCCGATCCGCAGAACTTCCCAAAGATGATCTGGTCTACCAATTACAATCGACTAGCAGCAGCGACAATATTCACCCTATTCTTTGGGGGTAGAGATTTTGCCCCAAAGTGTATAATTGACGGCATAAATATCCAAGACTATCTGCAGGGGCACTTCATACGTGCATGCGAACATCTTGCGAAGCGAATACACGAAGCAGGCGACATCGAGAATGACATCGTCTTTGGTTGGGAGAGCTTGAACGAGCCTGGGAGAGGAATGATCGGGCATGTTGATCTGAGCGTCATCCCCGATGAGCAAAAGCTTAAGAAGGGTACATGTCCGACGTTATGGCAAACGATGTTGACTGGCTCTGGACGGGCTTGCGAAGTTGATTCGTGGGATATGGGGGGATTGGGCCCGTACAAGGTCGGACGTGTGCTCATTGACCCGCATGGCGAGACGGCATGGTTGCCGGGAAATTATGACGACACCCGGTACGGCTGGAAGCGTGATCCTGACTGGAAGCTGGGAGAATGTATCTGGGCTCAACACGGAGTGTGGGATCCCTCTACCGATAAACTCCTTCGAAAGGATTACTTCGAGAAGCACCCAACCAGTGGAATCAAGCTAGACCACCATACTTTCACCAACACGTACTTCATGGAATTCTATCGGAAATACCGAGATGTAATCAGAGCAATTCACAAGGATGCGGTTTTGCTCTGTCAACCTCCCACCCTTGAACTGCCCCCTAGCATCAAGGATACGGAGGATGACGACCCAAGAATGGTATACGCGCCTCACTACTACGACGGTATCACCCTCATGACGAAGAAGTGGAACCGGACGTGGAATGTGGATGTTCTCGGTGTCCTTCGTGGCCGCTACTGGCATCCGGCCTTTGCGATCAAGATTGGCGAAACAGCCATCCGGAACAGTTTCAAGGAGCAACTCGCGGCTATGCGACAAGAAGGTTTAGACTACATGGGGAACCATCCATGCATTTTAACGGAATTCGGCATTCCATATGATATGGATGATAAGTATGCTTACAAGACGGGTGATTATTCCAGTCAATCCGCAGCGATGGATGCGAACCACTTTGCAGTCGAGGGCGCTTTGATGGAGGGTTACGCCTTGTGGTTATATTCGACAACGGTGAGATACTGTACTTGCATTCGAAGTTATCCGCTTACTAACAATGCGATCAGAATGACCATCAACGAGGCGACCAATGGAATGGCGAGGACTTGTCTATATTTTCTGTTGACGATCAGACTCTTCCCGTTTCCCCTATTCCTCAAACGCCTAACCTCAATCAATCAACATCGAGCCTCCTCAAGACGGCCACGGCCGGAAGTAGGAAAGAAGTGGAGGATGAGACATCGGTCACTCCGGGCAATCTGAAACGCACTCTGACGAACCCTTCCATCTCATCGAACCCGCCTAGTACCAATCCCGAATTGACCAATGCGCCAGGCTACCGTGCCGCAGAGGCGTATGTTCGACCTGCACCAATAGCTACGAATGGCGCAGTATTAGACTATGTCTTTGACTTAAAGAATTGCGAATTCACCCTGGATATTGAGGCCATCGATGCTTCATCCGGGGATTTCCCCACGACAATATTCTTACCGGAATACCATTTTACCAAGGAGCAATGCACAGTGGCGGTCAGCTCAGGGAAATGGGAAATCAGTACGGATGATGATGAGCGTACTTGGGTTCAGAAGCTCCGTTGGTGGCACGGAGACGGCAAACAGAGCCTCAAGATAAACGGAGTAATACGGCCACATAACACTTTAGCTGGTACAGCTGAGGAGGCCGGATATGTGGAGCAATGCCAGCAATCATATGTGGCTAGCTTTAAGGATTGTAACGTAATGTAAAGACATCGTAACGCTTCTGGAAGACGATTATGTATGTAATATTTGGATCCCAAAGGTGCATTCCCAAGCATCAAGGTTATGCATCTTGGGATCGAGAAGAACGGAATTTTGGACCTTTAGGTTGGTTGCACAGCTTACAATGTCAGGCACGTAAGATGAGGAGTAATATCGATCAAAATACCAACTGCATGTCTCTGCGACCCTGATTATCCTGCAAGGCACACCATGGTGCCTCATTTATGTTGTTATTCAAAATCGCCCCCAATAATGGACCCTGAAGGATCTGAAGCGAAGCCTTGAGAAGATTTTGTGAGTGGCTAATCAATTGACTTTTAAGCCTCGCATGACGATATAGTAGCATCTACAGCTGACGCGTTCACGATATGTCCCCTCTTTACTTCATTCTGTTACCTGAATGCATGTGTTGGGCATGGATGCTCACATCTCATGTGGTACATACCTAAAAAAAAAAAAGTATCCCTTGAGAAACTTTACCTTGATAAATTCAAATAGATTCAAACATGGGTTGATCTGTCTCTTTTAAACTCTTTTTTTTAATTCACAACTGTATACCCCAGCTAGGCGGTTTTCCAACAACTACAATATCCGAAGCCTCGGGGTACATGGTCTGCCGATCCAACTGTAATGGGCCTAAGGTCGCGATGCAACCTGCAGCTGCGCGTGCTTTGCTTCAGGACTGGATCGAATAAGAGACACAGCGGACGAATGCAATGCATCCAGCGCATCAAGCAAATGGGAGTGAAGGTTGCCAGCTTGCAGCGTTGCACAGTCCCAAGGGGGTTTACTTGCGTCTCCTTGCATTCCGTGTTTTTCTTATTGGACGGATAGGGGAACTTGTATGGTGAATGGTGTGATAGACAGACAAGGGAGAAAAATAAAAGAGATTGGCCTCGATTCAGAAAAGCGTCTTTTGTCTTTTCGTATTTTAATATTCTTTAAGTTTCGGGTTTCCCCCCGCAGAGGAAAAACCTTGGAAAAAGAGACCGGGGATGCTTTGAGCACTGGAGCTGGAGCCTCTGACTGGTCGAATAGTCTAATTGCCATTGAGTTTTTTAATCAAAATATTTTCCACGTTTCGTTCGTCGCAAGGGCCGTCCCGTTTTCACCGACTCAATCATCAATTGGCATTTGCTTGTCTCCTATTGCAATCCGGGATTTCATCTGATGTAGGTACTTATATTTTTTCGCCACATACTTCCTCAAAACTAACAAATCGACGATGTTAATAGTACCTAGCTACATACGTTCAAAATAGAAACCGAATAATAATATATCGGGATATGTATAACAAGTGGAGCTAAGCCCGAATCGTCACGCTTTTCCCCCACTTATCGTTACCTGTAAGCGCGTAGCCGCCGGCCTTCCCACGCTACTGTATGAAAAGTCTGGATGTGGAGTGAGCGCTATCCCCTGCTGAGGCAGCTATGTACCTTGGTACCTAGGACCATCCAAAGCAAAACAGAACCCTGACACAAGACAGTCGATCTTCGTTTTCCACGCTAAGAACGAACTAAACTTTCCTTTACCAACCCGCTACCCACCAAACGATCGTTTAGACGACGACGAAGACGACACCGACTTCAAACTAACACCAACAAAAGAAACAATAACGACGTGAAAAGACGATAGTTGCAATTACGATACCCTATAACCGAACTTGACTTTGTTTCTTGTGCTTAATCACATCTATACTTCTATAATCATATCTTGTTTCTTTACCTGCGTATTCAAGTTAGCATGGTTGTCGCTGTTGTTGGAGTTGCCGTCTTACCCAACTCGTGACCGGGGTCTCGCAGAATTCTCCCCTTCTCTTCTGCTGGCCCGCTCACTTGGAAAACGTCTGTGTGAAATTGGGTTTTTAATTGGTATATATTCTGGATCGGACATCGCTATCGAGACAAACCCCGAGTCTGACCTCGACCGCGCGGCACGCCTCAGCCGATTCTCGACGATCCGTTCTCTTATTGTGCAAGGTCCCCATTGTTGCAGCCGTTGTCTGCGTGGCCTCGTGGTTGACCAACGATACCCTTTTGTCATTCTTTACATAGAGTGTTAGCCGAGTCCTCGACCGTAATCTCGTATACGATTTGCACACGGCTTCGATAGTTCCTTCGTAGCGGCGCCCTCGAAATAAAACGGTCTATGCCGCGCCGTTAATACCATCTACCCATATTCACGATGTATCAGAATACGCAGCAGAATCAGGCGCGGTCGTTCCAGGTGCCGCCGCCTCCGCCCATGTCACCGCCTGTTGCGGGCCAGCCCGGTCAACTTAATACCATGATAAATATCCCTCCCCCGCCGCCTAGATATCCAAGCGCACCGTCGGCAACTGGTGGCGTAGTACTACCACCACCGCCTGGTCCTCCGCCTAACAGCGCCTTAGGGCCGCAGCCGCCGTGGCAAAACAGCTGGGGGCGGACGTATAGCTCGCAACCTAGCTTCGCGATACCCCCTCCTCCCGCCGGTGGTCCTGTCCCATCGTATAATCCGCAACTCCATTCTCAGGCTTCCAATGGAACCTTATCGATACCCCCTCCCCCACCGCCGAGCGAGTTGATGGGAAGTGGCACGTACAGACCCGGGAACGACTTGAGTGAAGGGTTGGTATCTGCGACCTATATACCAGGAGGTGATACATATGGGGAGGGTGTTGGAATACCTGGTTTCTCAGAAGATGTGGCGCCACAGGCTCCCGCTACCCAAAATTCATGGCCTGCAACTAGTCAGTCGAATAATGCAAATACTTTGCAGGCTTCAACAGTAGAAGATGGCAATCGTGGATTGTTATACGCCAATGCGTTTCACCACCGAATGCTGTCGACAACCTCCAATGCGACAAGTATCATGCATTCCGAAATACCGCCTGATCTAGCAGCCAAATGGCCCCTAGATCACGTACTATTATGGCTCGCCGCGAACCATTTCTCCAAAGAATGGCAAGAGACGTTTAAGAACCTCAGCATTCATGGAGCCCAGTTCCTCGAGCTTGGTAGTCAGAAAGGTGGTCGAGGAAATTTCGGCATGATGCATCAGCTCGTGTATCCGCGACTAGCGCAAGAGTGTGTCAATAATAATACGCCTTGGGATCAACCTCGGGAAAGAGAAGAAGGAAAACGGATGCGCCGTCTCATACGAAGCATTGTTACGGGAAAGCCAATTGATACTGCGAAAACACTTCCATCCCATGCTAGTAAAGAATCTCTTGCTAGTTCGCATGCCCAAAGCGCTGGTGCCGAAGCAGAATCACCAAACACGCCTATTAGGCTAGGCTCTAATGTCCGAGGATTTTCCCAGCCACGAGCTACGACAATGCCAACGTCAATAAGCTCCGACTCTAACCATCGCGCTATGCTCAAGAATATCGATATCGATAGCAGTCGCAAGCTAAGTCCGAACTCAAGTGAGTATGGAGATAGTAACTATCGAGCCGCACTACGAAGCGATAGTCCTGGGTCAAGCCCAAAGCTATCCACCGCATTCCTGCCTCAACCTTCGTCAGGGAATCTATCTCCATCTGGTAGATTTCATCATCATAAATCCCGAAATAGTACGGATTCAGTTACTTCAAATGCGGCTATATATGGTTCTGGGGTGCCACCTGAGGCTGGTCAACTTCTGCGGAATGGCATGAGCGGTATTGGGGATATGATCCATGCTAGTCGTAGCGATCGACGATATAATAACGACGGGAAGCATTCGGAGTCCGATAACAGACCTGCCTCGGCTGAGCCATCCTCGGCAAGAGATAATAAAAGTTTCCTCAGCTTTTTGAAGCGAAAGAACAAGCCAAAGGAGGATGGATCATTCCCATCCCCTGACGAAGGGGAGTCACCTACAAGTCCCAACCTGCTGCGACCTCGATTTGGGATGCCGCCACCAGAAGCAGTTCAGGACTCTGCCCCGACATTTAGGCGTAACAAGAACGTCCCTAGAGTCTTTATTCTCATTACGCAGGACGGATGGAATTATCGGTTATGCGACGTCACTGACTGCGACACGGCTGGTGATTTGCGCACTAACATTTGCATGAACTTAGGGCTTCCTGATCCGAGGGGTTTTGATATCTTTTTAACAGAATTAGGGCGAGATACACATGACGAGGCGTTGGAAGACCAGAGTCTGTGGATTCATAAACGGAATAGAGGAGATGCTCATGGTACTCTAAAGTTCTTCATCAAAGTTAATGGACCTAGCGATAGCAACCGTGACATTCCAGCAGTACTTTCACCGGGCTACCTTGCCCCTGCTTCGAGCATCAACGAAGAAGCCTACGCTCACCTCAACGGTCGTGCAAGATCAAGTTCGTCACCTCCGACTTCAAGAACCAATACAATATCGGCCGGTTCGCAACCAGATGACCCTGGACTGGCTGCTAAAGCCACCGAGTATCGAGCCGAGGTCGAGAAGCAGCAAGCAGCATATCTTGCGAAACGAAGACAAGCGCTCAAGGACACTTCGCCGCAAGATAATATTTCACCCCAAGCCGGAATTGTCGGTCGTAACGTAGACTTCGATCATCCGCGAATCTCCCCGTTCGAAGACAAGAAGCCAGATAATCTCTTCCCCCAGAGGAAAGCCCCTGCGCCTCCAGGAGTCGAAACTGCTACTCTAATCAAGGCAAACTCGTTAAGCAGGAAGACAGGTCACAACATGCGGCCGTCTCAGGGCAGTTTGGATGGATACCCCAGTCCCAGGAGACCTTCCACCTCGACAGGTGCGTCGAACCAAGATGCGCATCAGAGACGATCTGGTGGGTCCAGCGGGATTGTCGGCCCCGGAGGACCCCCTTCTCCGCCAGCAGGATCTACTCTCGGCGCTCTAATAACCATGGGAAATGCTTGGGGACGATTGGCTCGACCATCCACGGCGACAGGATCCCAACAGCGTGCGGTATCACCCGGCCGAAATACATCGGCACCTGCCCCTGGAGCGGACTTGGTGGAACAAAGAGGTAAGGGAGCAATGGCCAGCGTTGATTTCGGAATAACCGCCTCGGGCCGTAGTAGTTCTCGGTCGAGGTCTGGTTCGCCCGGTTCTCTGACATGGGGTCGAGGTGACATACCATTTGTTGTCCCAGACTATTCACCCGGTGGCACCCCAATCCTTGGCAACCGAGGCAAGCCCCAGCTTGAGCCGATTACTAAGATGCGTGAAACAGCACAACGAGCAGCCTCCCCCGGTGATCTAAGCCCGAGCACGATGCATCCCCCGCCACCACCCCCCGCCGGGCAAGGAGACTCTCCCAACAACCGTCGCAAATCCCACGGACCCGATGTGGACTTTACCGAGACGGACGTTCAGTTTTCCAAGCCGACAGTGGCCCCTAAGCCGATTAACGAAGAATCAGGTGACGATTCCGACGATGGTCTGTTTGCTATTCCGATGAGAGGACGGCAGCCGTCGAAGAGGGCCGTGCGCAAGCAACCGAGTCGCAACGAGACAAGTGTACTTGATAGCGACTCGGAATCTAACGAAGACAAGAAGCCGAACTTGAGGGTGAAGACGTCGAGATCTAAGAAGAATCTATCGGTGTCATTTAATTCTTCGCCAGGCACCTCAAATACCCCTGACTTGGAGGATGATGATGGTAGTATCCGAAGCGGGCGAGATTCTCATCGTCGAACCCCGGCGACTCCAGGTTCGGAGCAGTGGCAGTCTGACGATGGTAAACTTAACCGTCGAAAGTCGTTCATTGACCGTGGTGTGTGGGCCAATCGTCCACCACCTGAGGCTTTGCTCAGCAACCTTGATGCTTTCTTCCCGGAACTCGACCTTGATCAGCCTGTACTCGACGAAAATGAATTGCCCGTATCGCCTATAACCGAGCATGAAGAGCTTCCTGCAGGTACTCCGAACAGCAAAGCTGCGAAAACCTTAGGTATCGAGCCATTCACACCCGTCACTGGAACTGGTACTACCAAGTCCTCGGTGTATAGCGAAAGCGACACGCTAGGTTCGGATGAGTCCACTCTGAAAGCCCTGGAGCGGCCTCCTTCAATCGCTTCAGTTGCAACACGAAATATACAACGCTCTAGTGGTCTCGGTCGGATGAAGTCTATTCGTGAAGTAGCGCGCGGTGCGCACGAAGCTAATAAGCGCTATACCACGTCTACAGCTAGTGGTGCTGCAGGTGCATCGTCGATGATCCAGCGCCGCAAGAGTACAAAGATGTTTGGTGCCAACGTGGTGCAAATCCGACCCGAGCGTGGGTCCATGATAGTGCCGCAGATTCCGCAGGACGTTCTTCCGAAGCGACAAACTACTTTCCGATGGTTCAAGGGTGAGCTGATCGGTAAAGGAACTTATGGACGTGTGTATCTTGGTATGAATGCTACGACTGGTGAATTCTTGGCTGTCAAAGAGGTTGAGGTCAACCCCAAGGCGGCAGCTGGAGACAAGAACAAGATGAAGGAGCTTCTTAAGGCCCTAGATCAGGAGATCGATACCATGCAGAATCTTGATCATGACAACATCGTGCAGTACCTTGGTTGCGAGAGGAAAGAAACAAGCATCAGCATCTTCCTCGAGTATATCTCTGGTGGTAGCATCGGATCGTGTCTGCGCAAGCACGGCAAGTTCGAGGAGCCGGTAGTCAGCTCTCTGACACGACAGACGTTGTCTGGGCTGGCGTACCTGCACCGCGAAGGTATCTTACACCGAGACTTGAAGGCGGACAACATCCTACTAGACGTGGACGGGACGTGCAAGATTTCCGATTTCGGTATCAGCAAGAAGACGGACAACATTTACGGCAATGACAAGACCAACTCGATGCAGGGCTCGGTGTTCTGGATGGCGCCCGAGGTCATCCGCTCCCAGGGCGAGGGCTACAGCGCCAAGGTCGACATCTGGTCCCTCGGCTGCGTCGTCCTCGAGATGTTTGCTGGTCGACGCCCCTGGAGCAAGGAGGAGGCCGTCGGCGCCATCTACAAGATCGCCAACGGCGAAACGCCGCCGATTACTGATGATGTGCGCGAGGCTATCAGTCCGTACGCTCTGGGGTTCATGTTGGACTGCTTTACCGTGTATGTGCTTATTACCTCTCTCCTCCCCTTTTCAACCATTTTTTCCGGATTTCAAGTGGCTAATATTAGGATTATAGTGACCCTAGGGACCGTCCCACCGCTGAGCGCTTGCTAAGACAGCATGAGTTCTGCGAACTTGACGCGGATTACAACTTCTTCGATACTGAGCTTTATGCCAAGATTCGGGGGACTTTTCAGTAGACGTGCTGTGATAGAGGACGTCGTTGACGAATGAGAAGTGGAGGATTGCATGAGACTTGGGCCTTATGTCGGAGTGCTGCCCATTTGTTGCGAGTAGAGGAGCGAGAGAGGGGGTGTAGTACGGCAAATTATAAAGATCTCGAATAGGGGGCCTGAAGTAAAACCGCCGAACCGTGTCTAGGGACCCAAGGCAAGATAGGTCGGCCCTACGTACGAGGCGGCCCGTTGGTGATCCCTAGGACGAACGACGCGATGACATTGGAGATGAGCTTGGATAGGTATAATAAGGATCGAAATGCTACTCACTTGGATGGACTGAACGCTACGCCACGAGCATAATCAGACACGTCGAATCGGTATCCCGCAAAAGGGCACATTAATAGGTTGGGAAGTTGAGTGTTCGTATAGTAGCAAGTAGGAGACTTGACTCATGCTTGTATATGGTATGGTATGGTACGTTGGCCCCTTGACGTTGAATATCCATTCACTCCTTTAGAAATTTGTCCAGCATGGCGTTTTGGGGGGTGCGGTTGGATATTACTATAGAAGGATAATGGACCGGGTTTCAGGTGCTGGGTTGCATGGTTTGATATGGCATGTTGCGTATGTGTGTAGCTGTTACATAGATAGTCTCGCCCTTATGAATGAGTGGCCTATGATGCTGTCAGATTGATGCGTGTGCGTACCTATGAAGAGGATCACGGGTGTGCGAGTGCCGATTTGGTAGACGCCTATTATAATGCGAGTAGAAATAGGAGATGTAGATATTGCGTTTCTCCCGTTCTCCCGTTAAAGGAATAGCGTTAGTAAGCTAGAATCTTACATGTTGAGAAGACGGAATATCTGAGATAGGTAAAATAGGGGTTATTGTTGTTTCTTAGACCAACAGGAAAGGGACAAAGAAATAAATCAGATCTTACACTGCATTTGAGATGCAGGGATACACATAACTATGCAGGTGTTGCGTCCTACTGATAGAGCTATTGTATAAAAGAATGGCGTTATTCCACTAGAAAATTTTAAAAATGAATGGATGGGGATAGCAACAGAAAATAGGCAGTGAACGCATGCCGTGCGGCTACTTTTGTTCCATGGTCTTGGTCAATGAAAAGTAAATGAACCTGAGAAGATGGCGATAGCTTGGGCCATGAGAGTAGTAGGCGTATGGGACAGTTCAAAAAATAAAGAAAGAGCCAAAAAAAAAAAAAAACCATTCTCGAATCCAGGACCTCCAAAAGTCAAAAAAGCACGGGGTCGCGTGACTTCTTAAACTGTCCCTTGCGAAAACCCCCTTTGGATTTTTCTACCCGCAGAGGCACTTCAGCACCGATTTCTCTAGACAAGCCAACTCCACCAGGACTACATGCGCAGGTACTGGTTTGACTGTTGTTCCCTATCATAAGGCTTTCTACGGCTTCAATGGAGGAAATGCGGCTTTATTTGCGGCTGCGTTGGGCGCTGCTATTGGCTGGTGCGTGGTGGTCACAGCTGCTGTCGCTACCACTGCCACTCGTGGTGTCTACGATAATGGCAACCAGCATGCTGGCGGGCCTTTATGCTTTAAATGTGCTGTAATGTGTACCTATGTACCTACCTACTTATGGATGTGCACATCGATATCTCTTATTCTTAGCAGCCCCTTCATCCCATGTCCTCGAACCATACTTGCGCAGCCGCGTTTGCACCTTGATAACATTGCCACAAAATTTTAATTCTACAGTTGCCTTACTCCTTTCCGCCCTACTTTCTGCCATTCTATCTCGTCAAAGATTTCACGCATTTTTTATATCAAATCCTTCCAGATTCACAAAGCATCGCTTAACCCTTCAAAAGGTTAACAATATCAATTTACTGCTTACCCACCTCCTATTGAACTCACAAACTATGAAAAGAAGCCTGTAGTTGCATTTCCAATTACATAACAACGATCATTCAGTACCTGGCTAATGTATTTATGAAAGTAAAAGAAGAATTAACATCTTCTCATCATTGTCCCGTTGTTCCTCACCTCTTCTCATCCCCTGTTTATGCACGTCATCTGCTAACTTGTTCCTGATTGGTTTAACGCATGCATTAGCGGACAGAGCCGCACCTAAAAGCAACTTCGGGGGCCTAAGCCCCTGTAAAACGAGTTTTGATTGGTTCGTATTTTGAATCACTAATCCCTGCCATCAGATAAGATTAGATCTGTCGTCGCGAATATCATCACATTCTAGACCAGTCGACTTCTATCTGATTCACAATTATTTTTTATTAGAATCTATATTTCAGTACTTATCGGAAGCACACGTGCGCAATTTGCTCGAATGAGTATTAAGCCAGATGCGAGAACGGTGGTAGATTAATAAGGCTTGTTATTTACTAATCTAGGTCCGTAATGTATCATGAATCCTAATCCAAACTATTTCTTCTTTCAATCTGCCAACAAACTGATATTAAAAAGAAACTTACTATGAGAAATATAATTTGCTTTCCTGAGGCCCATTATGAGCCCTAAGCTCCAAAACCTGGGTACCGAAATAAGGCATTAAGGGCTCGAGCCATCCATGGATGATCTAAAACTTCACCAATCCTTAACCGTTGCTCGCGCCTGTACTGAAGCATTCTACGAAGAAGATCGCTTAATTGGAGGATCTCAGGCTGTGATCGCTTGAATGTAGTTCTTGGCAATCCGATCCCACCGAGCTCCACGTGCAAAGCTAGGCTGGCATTCAGAAGGTCAGAGCACCCTGTCTTCTTCAGCATCCTGCGTCTCAGTACGTGAAGCTCTCGGGGCTTCCACTGCAGGTAGTCTTCCTCCAGTTCTTCCACGTCAATGAATGCGGACCAAGGATTCTCGTG
Source organism: Hypoxylon sp. CI-4A (assembly GCA_002120315.1). Classification (NCBI taxonomy): domain Eukaryota; kingdom Fungi; phylum Ascomycota; class Sordariomycetes; order Xylariales; family Hypoxylaceae; genus Hypoxylon; species Hypoxylon sp. CI-4A. The sequence continues at coordinate 17,004 of KZ111638.1, read as the reverse complement.
ATGCTCATCCACATCTTCCTCTGGATCCTCCCAGTCCCACTCAACATCCGATTCATCGCGTGGTGGTGTTAGTTCAACGCAATACTGGCGGTACTCCTCCGGTAGAGGGCCGAGGTAGTACTCCATGGTGGTCAAGGCATCAATCGCCGAATCCTCGAAGTAGGCGCCGGCTTGCAGGTGGAGAATAATGTACGCCAAAGACCAGATATCGGACTCCAAGCCGTACTCGCCTTTAAGTAGCACTTCTGGTGCAGCGTATCCCTCCTGGATAGATACCTTTGCCTTACCTGTGTCCGCAATGTCAAAGGCGTTGCTAAGTCCGATTATTGCGACTTCATCCCTGTTGACCCAGTCTTGGAGCCTGCGCATATCAGCTGATCGCACGAGATATCCCGGAGTATGTGGTCGCGGGTCATCACCCTTGATGGTAGATACTGGGATACGGTATTTATGGGAATACGGCGATCCGAGGAGTTCCCAGACCTGTTCCTTTGACAGGGAATCAATGCTGTGCATCTTGTGAAGCACGTTCGAGGGCCGGAGGTTACCGTGGCAGATTCCCCGATCATGAAGAACGTGGAGCGATGTTGCCAGACTCGCACATATCCCGTTGATGGCATCGATGCCTGAAACTAGGCTGCGCGTGGTGCTGATCGAAGGTCCAAGGACAGGAAGGACAAATGCGATATGTCGACCATTCGGACCGTCGATCCAGAAGTGCCGGTGGCTAGAATCTCGGAGTGCCGCGCTAAACTTCAGCTCGGGGCATTCTTCGGATGACTTACTAGCGGTAAGGATCTTAATTGCCTTCCATTGCTGCAGCTCATTTTCATGGCATAACCATACTGTCGCGGACTTACCATTACCTAACTTGTGGACGACTTCGTACTTCCCATCCAGTTTATCGCCGATGTGGACGGGATGGAACCCACCGGGCCGATAAAGCTCGATATGCTCTACGTTCATTCCTCGTTGTAAAAATTCACCGTCGCGATAGGGCGACGGGTGATGGAACCGGGGTGCATCGGGTGGTGGGTTGATCGTGCAAAGCACGGTGTCTGTGTTGACATCACTCTCGTTTTCGTACCCCTTCTCCATATTAGCGACTGGGGGTGTTTCTATGTCTTTGTCCGAGTCTGTAGATGTCACTTGCTCAGCGTCCAAGTCGTTGAGTTTTGTACTCGATGTCAGTGCGTACGATGACAAAGCGCTGTCCACAACGGCTACTGTCAAGTATGAAAGAGATGCAACGGTGCATAAACGAGAGATCATGTTAACTGTATTTTGTAATAGATATTGTGCGACTGTTCTTGGGGTGTTTAAAAGAAGTTGAGGTCCACAAAGGTATGTGAAAGGGTGATGAGCGAGGAAAAAAAGTTGGTGCGAGCAATGAGTAGCACCTACATTTATATATAACTACACGAGATGGAAAATCAACACCAATGTGTGCGGATGATTGATTTGATATGATACTAAAGTTATTTTCCTGGCTCAAGGTTGTTGCCATTGAATTTAGTTAATGAAAATGCTTGTACCACCACAACACTTGGTTTAAGTATCATGTGGGTGTTTGCACACAAGCATGTGCCCTTATAGAACTGTCGCAGCTCTAGGAAGGTTTAAAGGTGAAGTATCTGATGACTTCTATAACAACCACTGAGAGAATATGATGGATAGGTACCTACCTAGCAAAGGAAGATGACTTGTGTACAACAATACTACCCTCCCTTCAGCGCCATATTTCCTGTCTAGACGTCGAATGTAGTCAAGTGACCTGTAAGTGTTTCATGTATGACTGTAAAGTGTATTCCAACGATACCTAACCAATGAACAATACAGACATGTAGGTAGGCATATACTGATGATACGTCACATGAATATGACACGGGCAGCAAACTTCAACACCTTATTACACTACAAGAAGATAGGGAGGCCGTTCCGATCATTGTATCGTATATACGTGCTTAAAAGGTTCCGAAATAGCAGGTTCTTTGGTAGTTGGGTCCTTTTTACCAATTCGATCTTCTCGTTTAGGCACTCGCGTCCCTCAGCATCAAGTGGTCAATGATAAGAGCCGTATATCCAAAAGCACAGGATAATGTCAGAAGTTATACTGTCATGCAACGGTGTGCCGAAGCTATTTAGGAAGAAGTGAAGAAACTGTATCATCTACATTGATCTTCACTTCGGGCTCATAGATGCATAACCCGATGGCTGGTGGCGAGATATGAGGGCGTCTAGGGCGAGGGATATACATCTGGTTTTTTGAACTTCGGCCTAACTTTGTTGTGCATACGGGCATTGCTTTTCCCTTTCTATTCTGGAATGCCGGCTTTAAATGGCTATCACCCACCGGTGGTCTAGCTTCAATATTTCATAAAAAAACAGACGAAGTCTGGGATTAACGACGTCAGTATATAGAGATTACCAGCCGAACATGGAAAGTGATCTTCTAATCTATTGATATGCTGCATTTATCGACGCAGCCAAACGGTGGATATAGCGCCATGAAAAACGACACCGGCATAGGAGGTTATCCGACAGCGAACTCGCAGCCCGAGACGCACATTTCGGGCATCAAGATTTTACGACTCTTTTGGCCCCTGCCTGTTGACCCGACATGCGGCCCCTGTTTGAGCTTAGTAAACTCTTAAGACTTACATCCCTATAGACGTCTGCGGTGTACTTTAAGACGTTAGTCCCCTCTTTCCATTCATCCATTGACTAAAATACCTTCCTGCTTATGTTATCTGGATCGAGTTCTCCTGATATTCATTGCTAGAATATGCCTTCTACTAAAGACGTTCCGGTGCCACGTATTGTTGAGTTAGCTGCCACTATCAGCGACTCGGTCTCTAAGCTGGGGCAGGTCCTGTCAGCCAAAGGCGCTCCTTGGCCGTCGTTTGACGAAAATGCTCCAGACTCCCTCCCCAAGGAAGCGAGCGAAGCCCAGAATGCAGTGATAGGTATGAAAACGACCCCCCTCGGTCGACATACGGATTTAAGTTGCGTTGACGACACCAAGCTAATAGTCCAGATCGTTAGATGCTGCTGCTGAGCTGTATGAATTGATGTTAGATCCCTTGAATTTAGTCTACAGGAACTCCGGGGTAAGCATTTATGCCAAACCAATACGCACGCCTTGTAACTTGTTTGACTAATGCTGGGAGTAGGGCTATCACTTGACAGGTATCCAAGCGATAGGACGCTATGAAATCGCTAAAATAATTCCTGCAGGTGGTCAGGTATCTTATGGGGAGATCGCTAAGCAGACTGGATTGGACGAGCATGTTGTTCGCTGCCTTCTGCGTCACGCAATGACCTTGCGATTCTTCTGCGAGCCCCAACCGGGGATGGTGGCTCACACAAAAGCATCCAAGTTGCTCTGCCGCCCGGAAGTAAATTCATTCATGAGTTTCAATCCCGAAATTGGCTGGCCATCTGCTTTGAGGGTTAGCATGCTCGATGTTGTTTGGGGGAAGCCTTGAAGACAACACTGATGGTTAATTTTACTAGTTGCTCGACGCCCTAGAACAGTGGCCCGGATCTCAGGAACCTAACGAAACGGTAATCATAACGGCTGAATCAACTTACTATGCTTATTAATTACTGACGTATACTTTCACCCGCTAGGCCTTTTCCCTTGCTAATAATAACGAGGGGTCTGTGTATGAAGTGTTCACCCGATACCCAGAGAAGGCCTTACGTTTCGCTGCGGGAATGTCGACCTTCGGGTACCTCCCTCAGTTTGGTTTGTCTGGCGCGGTAGACGGCTATGACTGGGCAGCGCTAGGGCGTGCACAGGTTGTCGACGTCGGCGGCTCACAGGGGCCTATGGCTGTTGCGCTCGCTAAGCGTTTTCCTGATCTCAGCTTTCTTGTGCAGGATACGCCCGATGTCGTCAAAGGGGCGGACAAGACCTTACCAAGTGAGCTCCGCGGTCGCATCAGTTTTATGGCCCACGACTTTTTCAAGCCACAGCCGGTGCGTGCCGACGTCTATCTTCTGCGCACTATCCTGCATAACTGGTCGGACAAATACTGTCTCTTGATTCTGCGTGCCATAGTGCCAGCTCTGAAGCATGGTGCGAGGATCCTCATTAATGAGATTTGTCTGCCTACGCCGGGTTCCGTACCTGCGCACCTAGAGTACGATATGAGGTCAGTGATATGCTGTCGAGGCCGTGCTCCTGCTCAAGTTTGGCAATCACTAACATGCTTTTACATCCTAGATCCCACGATTTAGGCATGAGGGCGCTTTTCAACGCACAAGAGAGGGACTTGCAGGAGTGGAAAGACCTGTTGGCTGCAGCCGACCGGAGATTCGTGTTCAAGGGCGTATCGCAGATCCCGCGCTCGGCTGTAGCCATTATCGAAGCGATTTGGGATGAGAAGGCGTAAAAGCGTGGGAAAACGTTACCTGCGATGGAATTCATGGAGCAAATGCTCTACGGGACCATTGGAGTATGTGCATATGATTGAGAATAGAAGCCTTCAACCGCTTCTGTGACTCTCCTAGGGTAGTCCATACAATTGAACAGGAGGTACAGTGTCCGTAGCACGAATATAGACTGTATTATTTTTTTGTTCCCTATAATTGTACCTTTTATAGTCGCTTTAGGGCGGACATAGAGAACAGTCCTATAGGGGTGCCTATATGGTACCTCACACTGTTTGGATTATAAAAGTGTCCAGCAACTGCAGCGCAAAATCCCCTCCAGTAAAAGACCATTAATTACTAACAATATAGTACAAACAGTGAGCCCCTTTACTGTACGCATTATAATGTATATAAAGATGCCGTGTTGGAGGGACGATAAGAATATTTTTATCTACTTTTTACGATACCACAAAGATGTCTGAAAGAATAATGTCGTAGGGGGTGTGGTGTGAGTGAGTGAGGTACGGAATAGGTATATCTGATCACCCGGCGCCAAATTATATCCATACAGGCACCTCTTAGTGATTCGTTTAATGCCCCCAACGGATCCTTACAATTACCCAGGTACAATTTTTTCACTCTTGGGCTCTTAGGCTACCTACCTAGGTTAGGTACTAACACCTATTATAATTCGTATTATCTACCTGCAGCGATAGTGGATACCTTGTAATGATACTTTAAGCACCACGGAGTAGCTGATGCAGCGGAGATGCATGTCCATAACAGCGTGCCTACCTAGGTACCTGGGGACCAAGGTCAATAGAGATGATGCGTTACAGCGTCATATGCGATACGATAACTGTTCTCAGGACATCGACATCCGATTTCCGACCCCGAACATCAATGCTTCGGGGATGGAAGTCAACGAATGAACATTGATCATTTTATTAACATCCGGTATTATGACTGATCACTCCGCCTATGGAGAAGATTGAATCGTTAAGCTCCAGCTCGGCGCCCGATGTAGACTCCCATTCCCGCTGCTGGAGGTATGGCGTAGGCGGCGGGCGGTTCATGTTGTAGCATAAATGAGGCCAAAGTGACCTCTTGGGAAACCAACTCATGTATATTCGTATCTACTAGTAATACTTACAACCCTTATCCCTTAGTAATCATTCTTCATTGCAGGCATGACAACCGCTGCGCTCTCTGTAACACCAGAACAGCACGGCACAGTGCATGGGAAGGGTACTCCTCCAGGTTCTTTGGAAGAGCTGAATCTGCTTCTCCAAAAGAACCATGAGACGTACCACATCTTCTTCCGCCCGATGGGCGGAATGAACCACATTTCGCATAGCATTCTCACCTGCTACGCGTTAGGTGCCAGCCCCAAACAGCTTCAAGACCGCTATCACGATGAGGGAGTATCGCAGAAGCCGATGCCTCCCCTCGACACAGAGCTGCTCGGCAAGCTAGACGACCCCGAGATCTTCTCCCAAAACATGTACGTCAAGGCGCAATACCAAACATTCTTGCGGTTCTTCGAGCGCAAGATTGCCGCGAGCGGATGGAAAGCAGTGGTGCACGAGTTCCTCTTCTCTCGCTCCCGGATCGCTACTCGCTTGCTCTGCGCTATGTTCGACGGGTTGTTTCACCCGCTGATCCACCTGGGACTGGCTATCGAATTCGATCTGCCAGGACTTGCGGCCGAGGCGCTGGCCCAAGCAGCCACCAACGACGACAGCGACATTGAGAAGCTGTTCGAGATGTGTGAGGCCGAGGCCCTAGCCAACGACGACCGGTCGCCAACGTCGATACTGCAACTAGTTCACGAGGTTCGTGCCAGCGAGGAGATCCGCACGGCGCCGCGTTGGTCAGACCTGGGGCTCAAGATGCGCAATGGCTTGGTAGCGCGCGGCGGAAAGGCGTTTGCACGCTTGGCGGGGCGCTTCCGCATCGCAATGGACGAGGACGAGTTGGCTCGACGCACCGCGGAGATGATGAGTGTGTGCGCGCACCTGTGCGGGGCAGCCCAATTCCCCGGCAAGAAGACCAAGATCGACTTCTTCTGGATGCACGAGGTCACCAGCAGCCTGTTCTTAGGCATACTGGTCAAGCAGAAGGACTGGATCTCGCTGGAAGACCGCGTGCTGCTCATGGAACGCAAGGTGCGCACTGACCTGGCCTGGTACGCGTGCTCGGGAAGCCCACCGTTGGACGAGACCTTCCTCCCCGGCTACTCGAACCCCGAGAGCGACGGCTGGTCCTGGGACGACCTATACAGGGTTGTCGTCCAGGAACACGACGACGGCCATGCGGCCAAGTTCATCCGCGCTTGCAAGTATGCCCAGGAGACGTGCAAGGAATTTGAGAATGGCGAGTGGGAGGATTACCTGCCTGTGAAGGGAGACATGTGGCTCAAGTTGGCTAGAATGTGTCATGACACAACCAAGAACACCGAGATTGACTTCAAGTGGGTTCGGTTCACCGGATTCCCGGAGGCATGGCAACGACCTGATCTGCTGAATTAGATTATCGGGTGATGAGTTTAGCTTCTATTATAAATTCTGCGTGCTTTTTTCGATAGAGATAGGTGACTGTCTTGGAGCTGGTGATTTATTGTCTTGTGAAAAAGTCTGTGCCCCGTGGTTGACTACCCCTCAGGTATTACTGGTCGATCAGTGCCTTTGCAACGCTGTAAACGTAAGTCGACAGTGATTTAGATAGTGGAGCTACCAACTAAAAGGTTAGGGCTAGTGCTGGGGTAGCGAAATAGGGGCTATCACTGGTAGAAGATTGCTACCGTTTAACTGTCAATGAATCGCAGTCCATCATCCATGGATGCAAGCTAATTCAGTCCTTTTTGGCAATATCAGATGGCTGAAGAAGTATTATCCATCAGAGCACATTGTTTACCCCACTAGCTGCCATATTATAACAATTTAAGCACGTAGTAACAAATTCAAGTTAACTATTTGAGGTCGCTGCGTAATCTTATCTGCACCCATCCTCCTTACTATCTACCAAGCGCGCTCTCCGGTAAGTAAGAGTGTAGAAAAGGAAAAAGATATCTAATGAAACCCATCGAAATCAAGAACGGAGTAACAATAGGCACTTTAGCCCCTTTCCCAGGTATCTTATTCACAACACCTACGCTCCTGCCGTCATATAGCCCCTCACCATCGTCAGCAGCCTCGATCATTCCACCGGCAAGATCCATGTAGCTCAAGAAGCTTTCTTGATCATCAAATGTAAGCCGGTGTCCACGGGCGATATCCGGGGACAGACCGGCGGGCTTGATGTATATAGACTTGATCCAATGATCGTGAGAACGCATGACGTCCTCTGCGCGCTGTAGATCCGAGTAGATATTGGATGCAGCCCGCAGCATGATGGGGCGGAACCATTTCGGTTGAGTACGCCCAAGATGTTCGTCGAAACAGCAAGCGCTGAGCAATACCAGCTTGGGAGGGGTATATGGAGCCGGGGCCGCCTCGTCTCGTAGCCGATAGAGACTGCGAATTACGACGATGGCGGTGTCTGTGTTGAGTCGGACGCCGGGAATGTTGTCGTTGCTTGTCACCCCCAGAAACACGGCTTTTGTTCCGCGTATACAGTTGTCCATCAGCGTGTTGTCGTCAATGCTCCCTTCAAACACCTTGACTTTCTTGTTGTCGATGACTTCGGGAACGATCCTCTGTAGTTTTGCTTCATTGCGGCAATACGCATTGATTTTGCTCTGAGGATGGTGATCTAGAAGATTTCGAATGAGAGCAGAGCCGCAATTGCCCGTGCTGCCAAGAATAGCGTAGGAAGACATCGTGAATGGCCTCAGGTGGCAGGAAGATCACTCAATGGGGAATTTCGATTACCAGCGAGAAGATATGGTGTACTTGTTAAAACACTAGCACCGCTAAGATTCTGTATATGTGATAATGTGCTGAGAATCCAATACGCGTGACTCATAAGTATACTTTCTCAACACTACGATGCAAGAACTAGCATCAGTCTTCTAACTTATTCTTAGATCAACATCGGGACTCGGGGTTCACACAGCATTGAAATCTTCAATGCAGCTGCAGTGGTAATCGCCGGTGACGCCACCTAGGTAATGGAATATGCAGGTTTGGAAGAGGGGTAAGGGGGCTTTGTCTAAGTGATGCCTATGGACAAATCGAGGTGGCATACATCGGCTCAATTGCCAATTTATTACATTCGGACCCCGATACGGTGCATTATCCTGCGCTTCACCGCATGGCGGTAGAAGTGTTTACGAATAGTGTAGAGATGTCTTCAAATAAAACTTGGTATCTAGGTAGCCCCAGCCATCATATGCACAGGTATTAATTCTAAAAATAAGAAGTAGCGACCTACCCAATGGAGCAGCAATTTTTTGGCGAGTGGCTTAGTCCGCGAGGCGCCTTTTTAATTCTTCCACCTCTATACCTGGTGTACTGGCTCTTCGTGTTCGTGTATCGCATAACACTCCACCCCCTGGCCAAATTCCCGGGGCCTAAGCTCGCTGGAGCTACCTTCTGGTATGAATTCTACTATGACGTGTGGCCAATACGGTATCAATATATGTGGAAAATTGAAGAGCTACACCAGAAATATGGTGAGTTATGTACTACATGACCCATCAACAGCTTATATCGCTTACCAAATGAAAAGGACCCATCGTACGCATCAACCCAATTCACCTTCACATCCACGATCCCGAATTTCTAGATCCTATATATGGATCTGGTCGGCAGAAACGCAACCTGGATCCATGGTTCAGCATCGCGAGCGAGTCGGGGGTGATGGGTGAGAGTACCCTGCAGACTGTGGACCATCAGAAGCACCGTATGCGGAAGAATGCCCTGACGCGTTTCTTCAGCAAAGGTGCCGTCAGACAGCTCGAGGGCTTGATCATGGATAAAGTAGATCGGCTTTTAGACCGGATGGCTAACATGCACCGTACCGGAAAATCGGTAGTTAACATATCGCATGCTGCAGCAGCGCTCTCTATGGATGTCATCTCGTCATATTCCCTTGGAGGAGACATGGGCTGCTTGGCTAGAGAGGAGTGGGCTGGACGGTGGAGTGATACGTTTCGCGGACTAGGCACACTTCGGCCTATAGGCCGCCAGTTCAGGACTCTGTTTATACTGTCCATGGGAATTGAGCCTTGGTTCGTTCGCTGGTTCAGCCCGACGGCAGCAGAGGTAGCCGAGCGCGCCAAGTACCCCATGAAGAGCATTCAGGCACACATAAAAGCTTATGAAAAGGATAACAAGGCGCTGACAAACACGAGAACCATATTCATGGAGATACTAGATAGCGATCTGCCGCCTCAGGAGAAATCAGCAAGCCGACTGAGCACCGAAGCTTTCTTGCTTCTTGGGGCTGGCACCGATCCGTTGACGCGCAATATCTCTGTGATAATGTATTATGTACTCGCTGATCAAGCCATACTAGAGCGCGTTCATGCCGAATTGAAGTCAGTTATTTCGAGTCCTGGCGCGTCAGTGACGTTGGCTGAGCTGGAGGCTCTGCCGTTCTTCGTGAGTAAAGATGCTCCCAATACAAGGCTGGTCATCATCCATTAAGATTTGAACTAACAGATTATAGTCGGCCTGCATTACCGAGGGGCTTCGAATTACTAATGCTGTGTCAACACGTATCCCCCGTGTTGCTCCCGAGCAAGTTCTACAGTATAAACAATGGACAATTCCGAAGGGAGTGAGTACCTATATCCCGAGTGGCACATCAAGCCGTGACGCTAACAACTTCCGCAGACACCCGTCATGCAGTCGCTCTATCTGGTGCACATGAATCCAGAAATTTTCCCTGAGCCGAGGAAGTTTAATCCCCAGCGATGGCTCGACAACGACAGTTTGAAGAGTCGTTACTTGATGGCTTTCGGCCGTGGGACCAGGCAGTGCCTTGGTATAAAGTGAGCCGACACCCCTTAGACTATGAAAATGGTGCACACACTTACTTACATGCATTATAGTCTTGCTTATGCTGAAATGTTTCTATCGATAGCTCGTCTGTTATCGAGATTCGACATGGAGCTGTTCGATGTGGTGAAGGAGCGTGACATCGATGTCACCGGAGATTGCTTTAACGGTGTAACTCACGATGATAGCCCTGGTGTTCAGGTAAGAATTTTGGAGGATCGGTTGGTGAACTCCATGTGAGCGATGTCGTTGGTGTACGTGGTGTGCATATTGAATAGGGGGGACGAGCAAGGTGGCTTTGGTGTGCACTAGGTAGTAAACTATAGTGCATTGTGAGCATGACAAAAGCTAAATATAACGATCGATCACTCTCAGTAAAAGGCAACAATTTAATGACCTCGGTAGCCATTTACTTCATAGTCTCCTATCGATCTAGGTCAGGAAAACTCCGGTCGTTGAGACAGTTTTCCTTCAACAACTTTCCCACATGTGTACCTGCTTACTCTCATATCGTCAGGACATGCTAATTTACCGACCTATGCTGCCTGAACTTTCGCTTCGCTTGAATATAAAACCCACAAGTCCCCCCATCGTCTCATATGAGACAGTCACAATATCCATTCCCCACTGAGTCGTGACCGGGGCCAATTGGTAAAAAAAAAAATCGGCCTCCGTCCAAAGCCACTCATTGGAGTTATTACGTGCCATATACATTTACATTTGGCATATTAGTATCCGCGATCATCCAAGTCCCTTTGGTCTCCTTCTTACTCCCAGGCAGCTTGGATCTCTATCCTTACCTACTACAATGACTGACTTGCCGGAAGTCCCAGCCCGTCCCCTTGGCAGCCAAGGCACCCAACTTCTCTGCTTAACTATCTGCGGCTACCGACGCCCCGGTATGAGCGAAGAAGACTACCGGCATCACATGCTGAATGTAGCAGCTCCTATGACGAAGAATCTTATGGTCAAATATGGTGTTAAGCGGTGGACTATGGTAAGTTGAGAGCCGAGAAAGCAATCTACCTCTCATAGGTACCTATGGATCACTAGAGATTAACTACGAAGTTGACTAGATCCACAACACAACTGAGTCCCGCGCTCAGATGAGCCGCCTAGTCGACCCCCAGATGGCCAATATTGCCGATTTTGACTGCTTTAGCCAAGTTGTGTTTGAGAATGTTGAGGATTATAGGAAGATGAAGGATGATCCGTGGTATAAGGAGCATCTGGTTGGAGATCACGAGAAGTTTGCCGATACGAAAAGGAGTACGATGACCATTGGCTGGATCACAGAGATCATTCGAGACGGACAGGTCGTCGAGTAGAGAGTTTGGCATGTACTCACACACAACTTACCTATCACCCATACTAAGTAAGGCACAAAAGCAGGCGCCTGTATGTAGAGTATCGTCGCGCGTAAATGTATCGGTCTTCGGATGTAGAGACTACGCCGGAGAGCGGGTTCAACAATCCCCTAGAAGCCTCAATCTTGACATCTACAGTCTTCAGTATTTATTAAGCCCTTTGATATTTTTTCTAGAGGTGAGAGTGAGAGCTGTATGTCATAGGTAGCTAAGAGATTCGCTCTTAGGAAAGAAAGAATCACAATGGCGTCTATGATGAGTGCCCAAGCCATTGCCCTAGTGTCGGGGTCTTTCCTCTCCGGTATGATTGAGTTTGCCTTAAACCGAAGATTTCAAGACTGACCCACGAACAGGAGCCATGATGTCGCTGTCATTCATCACTGTGCCCGTTTTTCTCGACACCACATTACAGGCACCCCAGCTCTTCCAACAATGGGCACGAATGTATAGCTACGGGCATCAAGCATTACCCACCTTGGCTGTCGGAACATGCCTCCTCCATCTATACACTGCTGCTAAGAGACGCGGCGCTAAAAAGAGCTCGGCAATTTTTGTTGTGGCTGGCGTGACGACACTCATCATGCTACCATTCACATGGTTAGTGATGGCGCCGACTAACACCGAGCTTTTTGGGCTTGATACCCTGAGCAAGAGTCAGCCAGAGATCATGAGCATTATTGGGGCTAAGGAATTGGTGGCACGGTGGGCCAAGTCACATCTCACAAGGTCTTGTTTCCCCCTTGCGGGGGCTATTTTCGGGGCAATCGGGTCATTTTCATAGGTGCCTAGGCGAGGACAGCGCCGCGTCGGACAGCGGGTTGAACGCATGTCTTGGGAATTTTTCGTGTGGCTTTCAAATGAAAACCTTCGGTCCCGACCTAGATCGGGGTGGGTCGGGGCTGTCGGGTTGCATGCGGACTTAATCTTTCTGTCTTTCTTGGGAAGCCGATTAATAGGATTCTCTCGGGTAGAAGGGCGGGATGAGTCATTTACTATAATTTCCGATGTATCAATCTTTTGTGATTTCGCATTACGTCGACGATGAAGACTAAGTATCGATATATAAATCTATGTTGGAACTGATACTTTGGAGGATGCTTTGGTTTGAGTAGCAATAGTTCTTCAAGCTGCATCATGGCACTCGGCACCTTGTACATCCATCATGTCGGTAATCCTGTTTCAAGAAAGATATTCCTCCTCGTATGAAACACAGCTGGCTAACATGGCTTAGCCTAGCGCGCGAACACCCGCGATCCTGGCCATCGCCAAGGAATATGGAATCGAGCTGGACATCGTCCACGCGGATACGCATGGCGGGGAGAATTACGACAAGCTGATCCAGGTTAACTCACTAGCTCAAATCCCCGTACTTGTCGGCCCAGGCGGGTTTGTCCTCACCGAATGCATTCCGATTGCTCTGTACAGTACGTGAAGTCAAGCCAGGACTAACCCAGACCAGTGTGTTTGTAGAGTACCTAATACACATACTGACCTACTTGGTGGCAATTCAGTTACCGGCCAGAATGATACCACACCACTTCTTGGATCCAATCGGAGAGAGTATTATCAGATTATTCAATGGATGTCGATGGTAAATTCCGAGATGCTCCCTAACATCGGTGGGGTTATGCTGCCTTTGCTTGGCCGACAGCCGCCCGTGCGTCAAAACAGTGAGGACTGTCTGCGCCGTTTTCACATTGGCTGCAAACGTCTCGACACCCACCTTCAGAAGAATCGATACCTTGTCGGAGACCAAGTAACCCTTGCAGACCTGTTCTGCGTGGGTGCGATCATATTTGCTGTCAAGATCTTTCATAAAGTTCTGGAAGTTCAATATCCGCGGCTGTTTAGTTGGTTTCATGAGATTTATGAAATCCCTATGTTCAAAAAGATTGTGGGGGAGTTCGAGCCATTGGATATACCAGCCCCCACATTACCAGGAGAGTCAGTCTCAAACTAAGACTTGCTATCATGTATAAGGTGTGCATATATGTATAAAAATTACTGTCGCAATGCACTAGAGCGAGAGCGTCCATAAATTCAGGCACCGGATCGGAATCCGAGCCAACTTTCGTGTGCTTTTCTCGGTCCCGTCCCCGTAGCTTTGACCCCCACTTACCCCCCTCCCCCCTTTTCGCCGTTTTTAGTTAGGTTTCTAAGTCGTAGCTGCTTTTTACTGCATGTCCTAAGTTGCCATTTGCATTTTTAATCTGTACTCGCATTCTGCAATTATTGCTTCACAAACCTAGATTCTTTATTAAAATATTTAGGGGCTAGTCAATTTCTCGACAATCTACGTTGCTAGGGGTGGGCCAGACGAAGGCCGACAATGCTCGATACAGATTCGGAGAAGCAGAAGCTAATCCGTTGACCAATGTATCTTTAATGGCAGCGGCTAAAAGGTAGGTCAAATTCACGGACCCCTAATCCCCTCAGCTACACCGGGGTCCGAATCGGGGCCGGGCCGCACATTACAACAGCGTGAAGACATTCTCCGAGAATGGGAATCGTAGAATGAAAATATGGCCTATGGCGTCTCTATCGAAATGCATACGGTGTTTCATAGTCCAGCAATGATACATGTAGCGCCACCTTTGGGACATTCTTACTTCACGAATGAGGCAGATTATTGTTTTGTTCGACGATAGTATCTCCTCTGTTTGCATACCCCTGAAAATGCAGGAGCCCGCTACGCAGACGGAAACGAAGAAGGGCATAGGGGGGTATCGACAGATCAACAAGAGCCTCAACATTTGCGCATTCGATAGCTATCTGAACTCACAGCAAGCTTCTCTGCCCGAGCTAGCAGATGTAGAGCAAATCAGCCCGCGCGTCATTCGCGTGCTGGGCCAGAACCCCGGAAAAGTACAATTGCATTCCAGGCTTGGTTGGGGCTTTACTAACGGTATGGGAACAGTTCACTCTTCAGGGAACGAATACATGGATCATCGGCACGGGCGAGAAGAGATTGCTCATAGATACTGGCCAAGGTATTCCCACTTGGGCTGAGTTGATCGAATCCACCCTTTCGAACATGGGTTTCTCCCTCTCTCATGTCCTTCTCACCCATTGGCACGGTGATCATACGCAGGGAGTGCCCGACCTTTTACGGCTATATCCGTACTTGAAAGACTCGATCTACAAGAACTCTCCAGGGAAGGGGCAAAAGCCCATTTCTGATGGACAGGTCTTCGAGCTCGAGGGTGCTACAGTCAGAGCAGTGCATGCACCAGGTCATTCAAGCGACCACATGTGCTTCATATTGGAAGAGGAGAATGCGATGATCACCGGTGACAATGTCCTTGGTCATGGAAGCAGCGCGGTCGAGGAATTGGGAACTTACATGGAATCCCTCGACAAGATGCGGTCCCACGGATGCATCACCGGCTACCCAGCCCACGGCATCGTCATTGAGAATCTGCAGACCAAGATCACTGGGGAACTTGCCCAGAAGCTGCGACGCGAGAGGCAGGTGCTCAAGGTGCTGAATGAGCTCAAGTACCAGGCTGGCGGAGAAAAGCGTGTAGGGCTAGCAACACTATCGGTGATGGAGATTGTGGTGATGATTCACGGCGACTCTTTGGACGAAGAGGTCGCTAAGTTAGCGTTAGAACCCTTCATAGAGGAGGTTCTGCGCAAGTTGACCGATGATGGAAAGGTGGCTTTTCAGATAAAAAGGGGACAGAAACAGTGGTTCAGTCTTGAATAGATCCTATAGATTTTTTCCCCTGGGGTATCTGAGAATAGATTGGTTACGTTGATATTACTAGTGCTAAGTATCTCTTCGTTGAACCAGCCTCGTAGAACAGTATCTTGTATTCATAGGTGATTTCAATTTGCAGTTACTGAGCTGACGTTGTCAAATGTCTGGGGCAACATGTGTACTCGAGAATCACATCAATTCTTTATGTGTCACTGGTGTCTCAGTTCTACTATTATTATGGCGTTAAAGCCGTTAAGTGATGGATTCCTGGGCAGTGTTTGGCTGATGAGTACCTAGGTACCTGGGTAAGTATCATGTCTCCTGGAATTAATTGTACCTACGGTATCAACTCGGACAATTCGGCACTTCTTTAATTCCATTATATATTTGTCGCGCTCCGGTCGGGCAGCGAGAAAGCCCTGTACCTCATATTTCCTGCCACATGTAGATACCTTAGATACTTCTGCTTCACGTTATCGAGCGATGGCGATAGGTAGGTATGTATGCCAAGTGGCCGCAAAGGTGTACTTTCATCTATACCTACGTAATACATACCTGGTTACTTAATCTACGTATCCAAGGGCAACATGTACCTATTGTATCTCATTGTTAGGCTATTCAGGTTGGTATTTGATTTCACTTTTCACTTAAGGGGCTTCGTGAAAAGGAGTCGCGTAACTTGTCAATGACATGTCTAGATTTAGCAATATTTAGAGTTACACATCAAATATTTATTGCTAAACTCCTTATTATTGAGTCGCACAATGCGTCACAGATAATGGGTTTTGCTTATTTTGACCGCAATGGTTGTCAAGTCTCTGGAAACCGGCGACTACGGCAGAAGAACACCATAGCACCATTCGCAGCTTAAGTTAGGGACGTATCTTTATTATTATTGTATGGTAATTTATGTCAACTGCGTACCTAAGGTGGCGGATTCGATTGTGTTGTACTACCTACCGGTGTTCTGTGTCTCAACTCAGTTGACGCGTCATATCCTTCATGCATATGCCACCCCCTTTTAATGCTAAAATATGACCGGGGAAATAATTAGGCTTACTCTGTGTTAATAAGCATTTCAAGGGATATTTGGTGCGCTCGTCTTGGATTCTTAGAGCCTGACTGTAAACACTTTATAAATGGCTTAGCCCAAATACCCACGGTTAATCTTAAGGCCGCCATTAGATTCCTAGTTGCTTATTTAATATACCTTGGGTAAGATTTTATCAGGGTTCCCTTTTGCTTTTCGCTAGGATATTACATTAACTTTTTATAAAATGCGTTTATTTATAAAATCATTATAATGTAATAAAAGATTTAAGCTTAAAATATATATTTAAATTCATTTAATAATTTTTATAAGTTTTAAGGTTTTTAATTTTTTTTTAATTTAAATAAAAATTTTTAAATTTATTTATATTTAAATTTAATAATATAAAATATATTAAATTTTTTAAATATTTTTATATTAATATAACTTATATATATAAACGTTATTTTTTTAATTTATATATATTAATAATATTTTAATATTTTATTTTAATCGTTAATTATAATCGTATAAATTAATTAATAATTTTTTAATATTAATTTTTATATAATATTAATT
>KZ111637.1:0-80104 GCA_002120315.1 Hypoxylon sp. CI-4A | reverse complement strand
TATTAATTTATTTTATTAATTTATTAATAATAATATATATTATATATATTATATATATATTATATATATATTAAAAATATATTAAAAAATTAAAAAATTTAAAAAATTTAAAAAAAAAAAGATTTATTTATATAAATTTAACGATTTAATAATTATATAATTAATAATATATACGCGTATAAAATTAATAATAATAATAAATAAATTAAATTAAAATTAAATTTACGTTAAATTTAAATAAATCGTTTATTATTTATAAATAATTTATTTTTTATAAATGATTTTTTTAAATAAAATATTTATTTATATAAATTAAATAAATTAATATATAATTAAAAAAAACGTTTATAAAAAATAAATTATTTATAAAAAATAAATCGTTTTTTTAAAAAAAGTTTTTTCGTTATAATAAATAAATATATAAATAATATATATATTTATTTATTATAATTAACGCTATTATATTTAATTTAAAATAATATTATATAATATATTATTTAACGTTTTAACTAATTATAAGGTTTTATCGGTATATTTCGGAATCTTTCGGATTTTACACGTGTATAAAAGTCCGTGCTCGTGCCAAATCCATCGAACGAAGCCTAGGCTAAAAACTATCTGCATCTTTTATTTCTTTAGAAACAGCCTCATAGCATTATAGCTTTTAATATCATAATCTTAGATCTATAAGGCTACCTAGGTACTTAGGTATAGCTAAAACGTTTAACTTGGAATAAATATGCATCCTAGGCAACAATGATACCTAAACACCAACAACGTGGAACTTTTAACGCGGAGCTTTTTATGATATATCAAATCCCGTTTACCATCTCTAATTTTCCCTGGGTAGCATTTACAGTGGTCCTACGGGAACAAGCATGCAGGATACAGCAGTGCTGTTTCATCACAATTTCGATCATTAAAAAGCACCCAATGTGGTGAAAAAGCAATGAGTTACATTGGTATAATAACAGTTTGATTTATGGGTGAAAGATTATAAATACTTGTATCTAATAGCTACCACCTATTATTGACCAAAGAAATCCTAAGAATCAAAGCATCTCACTGCAACACCCCATAATTCCTTCAATATTCCCTTTCTAATAAAATGGCAACTAAACTGTCGAAGCTAAAGAGACAGGCAAAGGCTTTATACATGTTTCCAACGCTTCATCATGAAATCACGAAAACCGTCTCCAGCGACATATCCAAAATATGGTTCAGCAAGAAGAGCGACGAGGCAAACAAAGAATACTCGACCCACGTCATGGGAAAGTTCAGATGCGACAACGGTGACTGTTCCAACCATGGCTGGAGCAGTAAGAAGATAGCCATATTGATCAGGGGATTCTCCGGGAATGGGTATAACGCCGTCGTATTCAATCAGCGCTGCCAATCCTGCAATCAACTTGGCAGCTTGATGCTTGACAAAACTTCGTACATCGAGCGAGTTTCCTATCGACTGAAGAAGTGGGCGGGTGTTAAACTAGAAGGACAACCGCATGCTATCACACAGGGGCTACCGCATAAACCTGAGCTCTGTGAAGGCTGTAAGCGTGGCTATTGCCAGAATCGGATCACTCGGGGCGATTCAAACGAGGCTTCTTTCGAAGACGAATAGTTATTGGACACTTTGGAATAATTTGGAGGAAACTGGCGAAGTTCCTGTTTTTTAGGACTATTCTGAGATCAATTGCCTAGTGGAACGGTCACCAATGATGTACAATAACTGATTTCCTACCCACGTGGGTAGCTGGCTGCTTTAAGTCACGATCGTGGCTTCAATGAAATAGGTATAACCCCCACTGCATCTTAGCCGACAGAGACTGTGTGGCCCGTGCATGGGCAGTACTTAAATCGGATTTTACTCCATTTTTAGGATTTACACCCAATCAACATCATTTACACCTCTAATCTTCCAAGAGGCCCTCAGCTGAAGGTGGACTGGACTTGTAACGGGTAGGTACGTACTGAGGTAGGCAATGAGGTGGCGGTCTATGTAAATCCGCTTAGTACCCTATCTACCTGTCCATGTCACACCTACGGTACCTAAGAAGGAACAAACGCCATCTCAACTTGCCTCCCAGAGTCAGGCTCGTCAGAACTTGGCCTTATAGTCCGAATACGCAGCGAGCTTCTTCTCCCACGTAGACACTTACTGCATACCTGGTGCGATGACAAATTTTGGTACGCTATAAGTAAAAGTCGATTTTCTTGCTACGTGGTGCACATGCTACCATATGGCAACAGAATTGTCTCGTAAATGGAGCGAATTACGACCGGAATTAGGAGAGGCTGCCTGGCCGTCAGGTTTTGATTTTGCCCGGATTATGTCACCATGTAAGCAGATTTTATTCAGATTTTGGCAAAAGGTACGTAGGTACTTACCCCTTTCTCCCCCCTGATATTCCAAGTGTCGCATAGGTAGCCAGCTACTCATGCTGAGCCTTTTTCACTTAGGAGTAGGTATTGATGGCCACAAGATTTGGGAATGACATATCTTGTGGACGACCCTTTGGACGCCACAGATTTTGTTGCCATAATCTTTGGTATCATTATAAACATGGGCGATATTTTGACAACTTGGATTTTGGCCAACAAGTCCATTACAATTGACCATACTTAGCTCCAGCTACCTAGGTAGGTAGATAAATAGGTAGATAGCCAGCCAGATCAGGTCTGGTAAAACTCTAGTATTTCAGGAGCATAATAATGCCACGTTTGCATCTACCATCATCATCTTCATCTGCCTCACAAGTTGCAGCGAATTTTGGTGTTTCGCGGTTTTCTATCTATATCAAGTTGAGCCTTTTGCCTTCACGATGCCATCCTCCTCGAAGACAGACCAAGCTTCGTCGCCCCAGAAGGGAAGTGAGTACGTTGATCCCCGGACAGAAAAACTTCTCAATAGCTTAGACTTGTCATGGCAAACCAAGTTCCAAGCAGTCGATCATGTTGCAAGAATATCTTCGCTCTGGCCCAACTATAACCGAACGATACTCCGGTGTTCTAAAGCCAAGCCGGGCTGATAAACCGAAGAAAAGATACGTGGACGAAGCAAAAGCTGCTATTGAAAAATTCGACGACGTCTGGGCGCGTAAAGGATAAATAACTTTGGGATGGACGACGGCTTGCAGGATTATGCTTGGAACTGACTGATATGATAGGGAATATTGGAAGTAGATTAGGTACACAATGATAAAAGCTTTCTACTTTGAAACTCACCAGAAGGATTTAACAAGGTTTCCTACCTAAACAAGTAGAGAGGTACAAGTCGTGTTTATTAGAGTAACAAAAGGGGCTATATTTAGTTCGCCATAATGGCAGATAAAATTTGTCTCAGTGTCATGAACTAAGATTCTAGAATACCTCAGTGGATTTTACGACCTACCATCCCAATACAATCCATTAAACTTAAGATCTGTGATTGGAAGGATCATAGTAATAAAGATTGGTGTAAATACAATGTGTATCAAGTTCTTGTCTCTTTGCCTTATGTAATCATGCGATCAAAGAGATACACATCCGGATCTATACTAAAGTTATTCAAACCAAGTCAAAGGGCTTCAGCAACAATAGATGTATTGTTCAGTACTTGTTATCTTCAAATCACTTAATACTATCACACCCCGACAAATAGGATGAGAAAGCGCACATATTGCGGCAAAATAAATACATGTTATACACTTGAACTTAAGCAGATTACCTCATCGATTTTACAGTGACATCCCATTAAGGCCATGGATGGCACATTTTGGAGACAATATTTTACCTCTTTATCCCCGGACGAAGCCCGAGATGCATACATTGCTGCAAGAGCAGATCGAGTCGCGACCTATTTTACCAGCAACCCAAGACTCAAATATCTAGGCGTGACAGGTATAGGACGTCGTAAGTAAGACTTCTTTCCAGTTCTGATTTCTGTGTTTTCCTTAATCATAAAAGACCCCGTCCTGTCTATAAAGACTAATCTTACCATGAGCAGATGGCGGAGCTCTTCTCTTTCAAGAACAAGACACGAACGATGAGTTTCTTCGAAAAATCGTCATCAAGTATTCACTTGACGAAACGGCCGATGAGGATCTACAAAACGAGGCGGTATGGCTGGAACAGCTGAGAGGCGCAGAACACATCGCACAGATAATTCCTCTTGCAGAAGCTGAGCTCGATGTATCTGGGACTGGGAAGCGGCCTACCTTGGCACTGGAATTCATTCCGTATGGATCATTTCACGCGTTCCAGTTAAGATTAGCCAAGGCTGGGATACACTCTCTTCCCAACCGATTTTTATGGCGTATATTACTTTGCTGTAAGTGCAACAGGTACAACATTCAAAACTATGAGCAGGGGGATTTCATCTCATTGCACACACCCTAACTTTTATATTCTCTAAACGCCTGTCATATCTGCACACGTCCACCAATCTAATCGAACTTCTAGTAACACGCCAAGTAATCGCGATGGCATACCCTCCACGTGGTGGACCTCTCGAACCTATCACTCGCGAGAGGATCAAGCCCGACGAGGAGCCATACGCCCTAACGCAAAACTCCTCTCACCTCGCCAATCTAATGGTGGGTGAATTGACCAAGGGAGATGCAGAACACGGATTTACGCCTTCGTTCATAGTGAGTTACTATTTCTCTTGCAGATACGCCGGCGGTAACGTAGACTGGAACGTCATTTGAATATGGAATGATGCGCCTCGCTAATGATTCGAATAGCTTATTGACTTTGGACGCGGTGAAGTGGAATCAGATGTGTCGAGGGCGCTTGAGTCTAATATATGGGCTATTGGATACGTCAGTGACTCCATTCTTACACGAATATGGGTATAAAGATACTCGCGTAACTGACGATTTTATAGATGTTCATGTGTATTGCGGCCCCTGACCTGCCGTACAAAGAGATAGGCCAAGGGTTTAGAGAAAACCGGAACGAATACATCTTGGCTGAGCCCATAGGCGAAATCACGACAGTGGTAACGCAAGCTCATCCACTATCCTTGGAGAAGGAGTATCTAGACCCATCATTGAAGGATCTCATGGCGAGGTGCCTGGCCAGCGACAGAGAACACCGTCCCTCTCTAGAGGAATTACTGGAAAGGTGCGAGCACGCGCTCGTCAAAAGACTACCGACGGATAGTTTTGGGGAGACTAATTTTGCGATTTATCGGTTGGTACAGGAGTTTTTCCTCAACGCAGACGTGGTCGAGGCGCCGGGAAACAGTACGCGACCGGCCTTTAACACTCAAGCGGGAACTACCATAAGAGGTTTATACGACAGCCCAGCTATGCCTGCTTCAATATTTGAAGATCTTAGAGCGAATGTCCCTGTGAGAAAGGAGGGAGAACCTCTAGATGAGCTTGAGGAGGAAGATAAAGAAGTCTACGAGAGTTTCAACGGCGCGTTGGATTAGAAGAGTACCATGTTGATATTCTCTTCCATAAGACCATAGTTGAATTAAATATTATAAACTCATATCTAAACATTATAACGGAAGGTAGTACTACTCTTAAACGACCATGAGTGTTCCTATGATCTGTACCTCAGCCTAAATCGTAGTGTTACTTCCTCATACCCTCGATTCAGTGCTGATTCTTCCCCTCCATATCCCTTCTCCATTTCGCAGCAAACCTCTACTGCACAAGCACTCCTAATAGCGCAACCGCTTGCACAATGGTGCAAATCGTAAACGCCAAGCCGACACCGATACTGTTGACCATTGGCATGACGAAGCTGGTGCCTCCGGCAGCGAACAAGCATCTGGCAAGATTGAGACTTGCGCTAGCCGCTGCGCTTCGATCTGAGAAGATGTCGACCAGATAAGTCATGATGACGGACTGCGTGGAGACGGCCGTCCAACCCGTTATGAATGTTGACACGATGGGCACGGCGATATGAACTTGATATTGAACTGTCCAGCCGAATAGGATGATGGAACTACACTGAACGAGAGAAAATACGGGGATGAGTCGGAGACGCGCCTTTTCGAGCGGGAACTGACCGTCTTGGGAATTGGTGTCATCGGCAACGCTATTCCCCGTTTCTGCATCGGCTTGAATAACTGGAGCTTCGTGTTTGGCTTTGACGCGGCGGTAATCAAGATCAAGGATCTTGCCAGTGATAAGTGTGCCGACCATTGATCCCACTCCGTTGGCAATGAACGTCAACCCGATTTGAGTTTCGCCGAGACCATACCGGTCCTCAAATAGGGAGGATATGGCCGTGATGCTCATTTGCCAGACAGCATAGTAAATGGCAAGAAAGACAATAATAGGGGCAGCTTGCTTGCTGATGAGGATACGAAATGGTCCGGTAAGGTCGACGTGTTTTCTTGCTGCCAATTCTGGAGTCGCCTCCGGGTTCCATTCAACCTTTGTGGTCTTCTGGTAAACCTGCAGAGGATACCTGGCGATTGGGTTTGACGGCGTTCGGCTACCATTTGCGACGATTGAGCGCAGTGTCTCAGGAAGAAGGATGATCAATAGAACTAGGAACGCGCCGCTATAAATCGTTAAAAATAAAAAGATGGACCTCCATCCCAAAGATCCCGCTAGAGCTCCTCCGATAACTGGTCCTACAGCGACGGGTACAAGGAGTCCGGCCTGGAATATTCCCATGAAACCACCGCGTTCAGACCGAGTGGTGATGTCTCCGATCACGCCGGATCCGATGGCGATCGTGCTGGCACTTCCGGTACTCTGTAGGCATCTTAGCACGATCAACGTAGCATAGTTTTTCGTCTTCGCAAGGCCGACGCATGCGCCTAGAAAAACTAAAAATGTACAGCAGTAGGCTACCCGACGTCCTCTGGCATCTGATATAGGGCCCCAGAGACTAGGGGCTATGCCCTGGAAGATAAGATATGACGTGACAGTGAGGTTGACGAGCTCTACGGAGACATTAAGATCCCGGGCTATGGTAGGAAGCGCTGGGAAATAGATGTTGGACGCGAACCCAGAAACTTTTGATGTATTAGCCACCCAGAAATCTATTACAAGAAGAACGAGTGTATGCTTGACTGTCACAAGGCAACTTTCCTCTCTTTATATACCTACCTCTAGCTCATTGCGATATCCTTAGCTAACGAAATAGGACTCCATGGGTCTCTTACTAAATTGGGAACCGATATCATCATGGTAAACTCTTATCAGGGTGATTGCCTTGTGAAAGTCAAACTTGTAGGTGGTGGGCTAGGTACTTACAAGTCGCGGCGGTTGAAACTAGTAATATGATCAGGGCTTTCTGGCGCTTATCAAAGATACTGTAAGGCTCTTCTGGAACGGGCGGTGTATCTTGAATTTCAGATTGTTCATTTGAAGACATGGCTATATGAAGTATGCTGTTCGTATCTTGGTATTCCGAATGCCTAATACGTTGAACATTTGGACGCTTATATGTCCTCGATCGGAGTTGAATACCGGTCATATACCGGAGTTGAACGCGGGAGCTGAGCGGAGCTGAATGGAGTTGAGAGCTGAGCTCCGGGTTGAGAACCAATCAGCGCTCAGTATTTCTCTTACTAAGCACTTATTGTCTCAGGTTATACTCCCCGTAATCATAGCCTGGGTTTCGACTGTGTTGCAACGATGTCCCTCTAAGAAATTGGCTAAAAAACTACCTACCTAGGTGCGCGGATGGGTATAATAGAAATCCATATCACTGGGCTTCCGTTTCCTGCAATAAATAAATATTTTGCAGATCATCCCTACCCACGTTCGGTGTTGGTTTTATATGCATATGCCTAATTTGTAGCTGCTATTCCGTTGCAACTACAGGACTTGCAGCACGTTGACCGTTTGGTTTGGGATTGGGCTCGGGAATCTACAGGGCTGGTTGGATGGGATGGAGTACCTGTAACGGTGCGCTATAATGTTATATTTTAGTGACTTATAGCATAAAATGGTACTCACAATCCGCGTCCGATATAGCCCGATCGGCCAGCTATAGTGGCCCTGTGTCTCGGGTGGTGAGCGCTGAAGTCTAGAGCATTTAAGCCTTATGTCCCACTGATTATAGGTCGTGTAGGTGGCAGTGAGCTAACGGTTCAGCGGAAATTGACGGAGATGTACCGGGTCTCACGGACTTGAGATGGCGAGATTAGGGATGACATCCCAATCTTCAACACCACCACATTAAGGCTACTTCCAGGTATAAGGTCAAGAGCGCGGTTGATACTCCAAACCATTTACTGTATCTGTTCTCATTGTTATATCAATAGACCATGGATCCTTCAGAGAATTCGGCCCCAAACCCCTTATCATTCGGTAGAAATTATGCAATACTGAATTTGGACTTGATGACGATCTTAATCGATGCTGTTAAGGACACTGCCGAGGGACAGGCATTCATTTCCACTTGCTCTCATTGGAACGACGCCGTTCACAAAAAGGAACCGCGACCCCTTGTTATTTTTACAACTCTCTTCTTTAATCCCGGACAACCAGAGCTGACAAAAACTGCTCCGTTTGGCAAGCTGGTCGACGGTTTCAATACGTTCGCGGCTGGGTCACCTGAGGTCCAGATAGCATCTAGTTTTACGGTGGATGAGAAAGACATCGTTCTTCAAAAGACAAGGTGGTACGCCGGCGCGGGCAACAGCCTTGAGCAAATTTTGAAGTCGCAGAATATTAACATCGTTATTCTGGTATGTGATGTATAGGTGCCTTTGCAATAGATGATTCTTGCTAAAATTTGTCGTCGCAGTCTGGCTTGAGTCTATCGGGAGTTGTGATGAGCACCGTATACCGGCTATTCGACCTAGACTATAACATCTATGTCATCTCGGACAATGTGTTGGAGCTGCCATCACAACAGAACAGAGAATACAGAGAAGTCATGCTCGGCAGTCTTTTACCAAAAATGCATTTGAAAGTAATCACTCTCGACGAGGCCTTGCAAAGACTAGAAAGATCGTAGCGGGGTCCATAGCAGGCGTGTCTGTTGTATGCGCTTCATTAGATACCAATGTACCTTCCTACCTTGGTACCTTGAAATATCAATACTAGCCACCATGAGTACAACTAGTGACTGCATAGAGTACTGTGCCAAACTCGTCAACATTCTCCAGCCACTGATCTACTCTTCGACGACGTTCGATGACACCTAGCTCATCTAGATCTTCAGGCATTGGCCAAAGCTCGTCGATGCGAAAGCTTTCTGCTGGCCAATCTGCTAGATAAATATTGTATGCTGTCTCCCACTCGTTCCGTCCGCGCGCACTCCACAGCAACTTGCTTGCTGACGCAGGTAATCCTTGCAGCTCAGTGCCGAAAAACGTCTGAAGGCCATCTTGGGTCGAGAGCACGCTGTCGAAGAGATACATGGTGAATAGCGTTCGTCTCTTAGCCTCGGCAACAATCCAAGCTTCCCATCTCGGGCGGGCACGATGTCGCTCTGCTATACACATGAGACCTCCCCGACTGCTTGAACACGCAAGTTGCTGCAGGTTCATCATTGCTTGGCGAAGGAATGGGTGAGAGAGTTCGCCGAGTTTGAAAAATAGTACCATGGCGTATGTAAGATATGCTTGGAATGCGGACAGTTGAGTGATGTCGTCGTAAGACGCATGCTGCTCGTAGAGGTTGTTCATTTCTCGCTGTAGCACGTCGGCGGCAACGCTCTCACTCCCGGGCAATGGGTTTTCGCAGACGCGAACTAGACTTAAGCAGGTAGAAAGCGGTGGTCTTGCCGAAGCTGCTGATGTCTGCAGGGAATGCACGAACGGTGGGACTCCACGGCCACGAACAGTGACGGCCACATAGGACTTCAAGATCCTATAGATGAATGCACTGATAGTAGCAGGGTATTCTTTGGCCCTTTGCCCTGGGACTGGGATATAAGAGTTTATCCAACGATTGCTGATGTCGTCGACGTTAATGGGACTGAAGAGCTTCAAATTTGAAAAATCAATCACGTCAATAATATCACTTGAACCAGCTGCAGCGTTTACTCGCGAATTCGGGGTGCGATATGTTGCGATGACCGCTGAAGAAGTGCTGGGTGGACTTATTCCGTCAACAGCTTGCGGTGATTCGATAACCACACTGCGCACATCCGGTCTGATAGGTACCTCTTGTTCGGGACTTGGCAATGGACGCTGAGGAGTAGAATGAATATCAGATGCTGAGAGGGCACTATACAAGCTGAATTCAGTGTCGTCGCCTATACTGCTGGTCACATCGGTAGCTGACTGAGGTTGAACTTGAGGATAAGTGCAAGTTAAGCCCCGCAAAGCACATCTGCTGCAACATCTTGTCTTGCGATCGCATTTTGCCTTTGCGGATGAGCATTGTTGGCAGGCTTTTTGTCGAGATGTGGCATATCTCGTAGCCTTCGTGACGGCGTAAATATTTAAGTGGGAGTGAAGATTATGTGTGGTGATCCATTGGCGACTTCACAATGAAGACACTAGGCATTGTGATGAATTTTCGTGTTCAATTCCGAATCCGAATCTCGAGATGGAAAAATGGCAAAGAAGATTAAGATCGAGCGGCTTCAGCGTCAGTTAGTAGGAAGTTACTGGTCACACGATACCTCGATGGGCCGATGGATCTATAAGATGAATTGAAGTTGAAATTGGAATTGGAATTTGTTATTTTTGTTTCATTCCCGGGGATTTATTTTCGCCCTTCAGCTGAATTGTAGAGGCCATTTATTCTCCGTTTGTCGCTAATACCCCTCCTAAGGGCCTATAGACCGTAGATCTTCGCCGATTTACAGGGGACTACTCCGCAATTACTCAGGCTGTCAGGGCGTGCCCTTTCCTCTTCGCCGGCTGCGTCATCTCACTTGTCACCACTTCTAGGCGCCGTGATATAGACAGCAACAGAAAAGCATATACCCAACTTGGCTAGGGGGAGGGGAAAGATAACGGGTAGTCATGTATAAAATATGACATCAAATAGATTCCAGAACCACAAACTGAATCTCATAACCATCACCATCAGTCTATTCATTAAGATTCTGAATTAAATAAATACGTACAGCCCACAATGGCCAATCTCAAAGACTTTGCTCTCCTTTCATTTGACGTGTACGGCACATTGATAGACTGGGAAGCCGGTGTCTTGTCAGCTCTGCAACCTCTCCTCCAAGCCAATAATCGCACAGACCTTTCCCGTCTACGGCTGCTAGAGACTCACCATGAATTAGAGGTTAAGCAGCAGCTAAAAACGCCCGACATGCCCTATTCTCAGCTCCTAACCACCATATACCCGCACATCGCGGAAAAGCTAGGGTTGGCAGCCCCCACACCCGAGGAGTCCCAGGCCTTCGGGAATTCCATCGCCAACTGGCCAGCGTTTCCCGATACCGTGGCCGCACTACACCGACTAGCGAAGCAATACAAATTGGTAGTGCTCTCGAACGTGGATCGAGCCTCGTTTGAACTGACCAACTCCGGGGCACTGCAAGGATTCCCCTTTGACCTCATCATCACGGCCCAGGACATTGGCACATACAAGCCAGATCCTCGGAACTTCGAGTATATGCTCAAAGCCGTCAAGGAAAAGTTCGGGGTTAATAAGGAACAAGTCTTACAGACAGCCCAGAGTCAATTCCATGATCATCACCCGGCGCAGGCTTTGGGGATCAAATCGGCTTGGATTTCGAGGCCCGGGGCTATCATGGGCAACAGGGAGAAGGAGATATACGATTGGAAGTTTGACACGCTGGGAGACATGGCGGATGCATTAAATGCTGAGGGTGCTTCATAAGGGGTATCTAGGCTGCTAGGTTATAGGTATGGTACAGGGCCTCATGCTGACATTGAGAAATGATGGAAAGCAGTTTAGGTGACCTATCCACTACATGCGGCATACTATTAGCGAATAAATGTACGCCACCAAGGTGCTTAGGCACGCATGACCTTTTCGAAAACCTTCACTCGACTTGTCCAACTCCTGCACCTCTTCCCAAATATGTACATCGGTATCGCGCAGAGGCAAATAAAGACGTGCACGCCTCCAATTATACAGAAGACTTCCTTCGGCCCTTGTGTAGTTATCCAATCCGATATGAAGTAGTTCATACCAAACGAATAGATATTTCTCAGATTTATCGCCGCGAAAGCTTCTGGGGCTTTGTCACGATGACAGTCCGTCAAATATCCATACACGGCGATCGTCATGAACCCCACGCTAAAATACTGCAGTCCGTAAAAGATGACGGGGGCGATCCAGGGATCTTGCTGCTGCAGTGACCATCCGAAGCCGAAGAAAGACATCCCCCCTAGGATGAAGGTAATAACGATAAGAACAAGTCGAAACTCCGGTTCATAGATACCGCCATTTCTCCTGGACATCGACTTGATGATCCAGTCTGCAATGGGACCAGATATGAAAGCCCCTATGATCGCGCCGATAAGAGAAGCAATAGCGACTAGTCCGACGCCCGAGACGCTAAAGTTGTAGGGAGGAGCTGTGAACAGCTGAGCCAGCACACTTCCCACCACAACCAACCAAGAAGTTGTGAGTCCGTATGCGAAAAAGGAGAACAGGACTTGCGGAAATATGAGCATTAGCAACGGCCGAGTGAGAACCTTCCAGAAGGGATCGTCCGACACTCTCCCGTTATAGATTTTCAAGTCGTGCCAATAGCTATTCTTCTGTTCCGACCACGTGTTGTTCGTTGCTGCGCGCTCGATGACTTCGATCTCGGCTTCTACATTCCCGGATGCTGTTCGTTCGCTCTCTACCTTTCCTATCTTGCTGTCGTCCTTACTGACTTCTTCCGATTTATCCCGACCTCGTCCAAGGTCTATGTTCAGGGAATCGTCTCGTCTATAGGCCGTCTCGGGACAGAAGAGAAAAAGCACAATAATCCAGACGCCAAACATGATTGCGCAGATTCCGTAGGTCCAATTCCATCCGAGATCTTGAATGATATAGCCGGAGATGATGGTACCACCGCCAACGCCAATCGAAAGGCAAAGACCCCAAGCTGCGAGCCGGACACCGCGCTGATGGACGAAGTATATATCCGCTATTGTGGTGGATACCAAACTGCGAGCAATCAGTTAGAATATTTATGTACTGGTTTGAAGCCAAAGAGACTCAACACTCACACCTCGAATGGGGACATCCCAATGCAGCCGATGATTCGGAACCCAAGCAGGCTACTAAAGGAATGCGCATAGAAGCCCCCAATGCTGCTTATGAATAGCAGTAAGTTGCCGAGAAGGAATACGGGCCTGCGTCCCCAAACGACGGCCATTGAGTTGGTGAAGAAGCAGGAAAGTCCAATCACCAGCACACCATATCCAAGGTACGCATTAAGGGAGTTATAAGACATGCCGAATTGCGCAGCCATCTCGACGTAACCGGGTGAAATCATCGGTCCCTGTAGCACATATTAGTGTCAACCTAGTACAATGATGTGTCTAAGGCCCTCTTCTATCGCTACGTTGGCCCTATCATGGTACAATCATGAGAAGTTGGTCTTGAAAGGGGTGACTCACCCAGGCTCCCACTACTGCGGTATCGATGCAGATAAAGAATAGCATAAGATCCTTCTTCCACAAGGGCCAGTTCAGGGGATCATTCGGGCTGTTACTAGGTTGCGGCACCAGCAAAACATCCGAGTCCTTGCCCTTTCCATGGCGCAAGGCCGCTGGGTTGAGTTCGCCATGGTGGTGATGATGATCCGAACCGGCAACATCTGTTAGGAGCGCCGTCCCAGGCACGTGGGTTAAGTGCTTGTCCTCGAGAACTCCAAGACCCATGATGAAGAAGTTGCTTTCAGCTTCGCGTAAGGATACTTGGCCATCTCTTCTAGGGGGTAGTTGGCATGACTTATAACCCTAAGGTAACAAGGTATCTCCAACGCATCAGGATCAATACATGGTTCATTGGGGTATATCCTGAAAGGGATCAGCGCCAGGGACGGACAAGGAATGGTCGAATATGGTAGGGGTCAAATTTACCACCCATCTCGCATACCGGTTCCAAGCAGATTGCGGGGAACCTTGCACGAAGTAGCATGAAGGCATCACGGCAGTGCTTCCTTATTCAAGGAGTTGGCAGCTAGCGACATGCACGTGGGAACCAATTCCGTTAATTAGTACAGCAGGAGAGGAGAAGGGCAAGTTGGTCGATTTCGGAGCTCCCGGATTGGTCCATTGACTGCTTCATCGATTCGGCAAAGGTTAGATCCTCAAGCATCCTGTCATGTTACTGTCATCCACAGAAAAGTCTGGTAGCATTGATACCACGCAGTATTGCTATTAGGCGCCTGTCAACCAAGAAGGTTTGACTTCATGCAACTCTGGCTACCCTCATGGCCGATCGCAGCCATCATAAGCTACCCAACGCAGGAGCATGAAGACCGACTGAGACTCTATAGAACTGGCCTTACCTACAGCGCCTAGCCCGCCGGCCCACAGTCTTTCTTCCATGATACCCTTTGACATCCAAGAGTCCTGGGTTTAACGGTACTTACTCTATCTTCTCGACACAGTAGCAATGGTGACGACAACGGACCAGTACCTGATTGCAAAAGACATGCGATAAACCTCCGTAATGCAATAGCAAAAGCAAGAAGCCTCGCGTCTAGAACTAGAATAGAGTAGCGACACCACTTCGTTGCGACTATCTAGGAGGCAGACATGCTTTCACAGTATACCCCTATGTGTCCGGTAGATCTGGCAAAATAGGTCGTAAACCAATGAACGTCTTATCAAATCAGAAATACTAGCATCGCTGAATCTTCATAGAATCGTACTGGTTGATTTGATAGCATCAATCAACTTTAATTTCTATTCCATCAATAGCATATAGGGCAGAACCGGCATTTGCCATGGGGTCGCCAGGAGACTGCACATAATATAGCCCAGGGATGTCACTAACGACACTCTATCTGGTCTACTTGTTCAACTAGGTATTCACAGTAAACAGTTGAAATAGGGCGATTCCTTGTGCTTCTGGCCGTGAAATCATGTTCTGGTCTACGTTTTTATCACTGGCGGTATTCGCCAATGCAGCACCGCAGACAACCCCGATAAAGGGCCCCGGCGATAATAGCCTCGTTCGATTCGGGTGCAGCCAAGTTGTTATTGAGAGACTCGACCCGTAAGTTTTGGATATCTCAAAGTCGGATCTCTTGAGCGCGTCTGATTCTTGCGTTCTAGCCTCGTCAATCCGGGACTCAATCCCTCTCCCCATCAGCACCAGGTATGGAGCAACCCCTGGAATATTTCTCTAAGTGCTGAACGTCGCTCATGATCATCATATAGATTGTTGGAGGAGTATGTATCCTAGAACGATATCCTCTTGGTCCACATTGCTTAGCTTCCGCAGAACGCATTCAACGCTTCCATCCCATCCAGCGACGTCTCTGAACTTGCTACCTGTACGACATGCACATTCAGCGAAGACTTTTCCAACTACTGGACGGCGAACCTATACTTCAAGGCGCGAAATGGCACTTATAAGAGAGTGCCCCAAGTGCCAAACCGATTCTTCGAGGGATCCCAAGGTGGTGTCACGGTGTATTACGTTTCGCCGGGCAAGAACACCGTAACCGCTTTCAAGCCAGTAAGACCAGCCAGGGGTACGCCAGGTACTTCAGAACATTGCTGAACCGGTTCTTAGGGGTTTCGCATGCTCGTCGGTGATTCCATGCGAAGAGAGAAGCTAGGTTCTGGGCTGAAGTCTCAGAGCTGCTTCCGCTGCTTTACCGGTCCCGATTTTGAGGGAGACGATTATTCCCCTTGTGCTGACCCCAAGTTGGATACCGAGACTTTCCCTTCTGGCCCTTGTCTTGGAGGTATTCGCTCGAATATTCACTTCCCGACGTAAGAAACAATAGAACGCTTGGGACTGGGACCGAGTGCTAACTGAACGTCTAGATGCTGGGACGGAGAACGCTTAGATAGTCCAAACCACCAGGATCGCACGTAACGCCTACTCTATATTGCTTTTATGACATTGCTAACTATTATAATGCAGATGTCGCATACCCCATTGGAGGTCCTTCGTCATTTGCTACTACTGGCGAATGACCATCAACTCACCCAGTTAAAATACCACAGGTGATGCTTGAGGTTCGTAGCACTTTTCCTTTTACCCGTTTCTAACAACTTGCGCTAACTTTGAATGCAATGTTCATAGATCGTTTGGGACACGACTGCGTTTAACGACCCTAACGACTGGCCCGAGGACTCATCCCAGCCATTCGTTCTAAGCACAGGCGATAGGTAATACTCCACGACAGGCGCATGATTCAACAGTCAGGGCTGACTTAGATTAGTACTGGATATGACCAACACGCCGATTACGTCTTCGGGTGGAAGGGAGACGCTCTCCAGAAGCTGATGGATGGAGCATGCTTTGGTGCCGCCTGCGAGGGTGTCTTAACGCAGGACTTTTCCGAGGCAAACAAGTGTTCCGTACCGAACACAGTCGATGAGAATACTGAAGGGTGTAAGTTAAACTACCTACCAGACCAAATCTTTAAACCTAGCTAATCAAGTGTTAGGGATCGAGAAACTACCCGGCGACGGGAGTGGTGCTTAGGCATGAGTTCTCTTGTAACGCGCTTACATCCTGCGTTTAATGGCGAACTATGGAGTGATTGTCGGGTATCAAGGCAGTTAGGATAAGCTTAGATGACATTTTCTTGTAAAATTCGCGAGCATTTATCATGCTGTAGTTGTGATGCACTATTAGGTTATGGTATCGCTGCATCGTAGACGAAAACCAGAATGAAAATAACACTATACATCCGGCTACTATCTAATTATATACCTAGATACAGCGATGGAGCATAAGTACGTCTAGAGTACACCCCCCTTAATAGGAAGAGTAGAGCTGTATCAGCCGTAATGCCTCTATTCCTATTCGGGAAAATTGCCTACTCGAACAAGATGAGCAAGACATCCAGCGCAACAACACCATCGTACCACCACTTTTATAACTGCGGAGCCTAGGGTGGTAGATCCGGAATCGGGATTCTAGATGTTGTGGATCTACCCTCATTATCGATTAGGGCATCAACGATGAAAACCTGAAGTGGACCAAAATATCGAGTGCTATACGTCACAGAACCTATCTATAAGCGCCTTTTGGATGAATAGGTACGCTTCTAGGTGAATTACACCGCACCACGTGAAAATAAAAAATAATGTATAGGGAAAAGATAGCCAAAAGGCAAAAAAAAGAGATCCCTCGGGCCGGAATCGAACCAGCGACATTTCGGTATACAATTGTGACAATTACAGCCGAACGCCATAACCAACTAGACCACCAAGGGGGGGTGATTTTGGTTTCGCCTTACTCTTCAGAGGAAGTGGTCTCCCTGCGAGGGGTTTATGAAGAAGTGCCTTGAGAGGCCTTGTCCTGGGTGAGACTCGAACTCACGACCTTTGGATAGCCCAATCCTGGGGGATTGAGTCATATTGACTATGAGACCAACGCTCTAACCAACTGAGCCACCAAGACTTGTTAAAACTAGTTTCAGTAGCGGAACATATAACGGCCCCATCATCATCATCATCATTATGACGACCACCCCACCGCGGCTCCCAACAGTTGATCCATAATGGCATTAGCCATAGCCCGGTGCGCATTGACATCGAAATCCCGCAAGAACTCAAACTTGTCTCTCAAGTGCAGTTGAATCAAATCAGCGTTAACTCCTACACCTGGTGCCCTCCCTACAACAAGAAGACCAGTCTCGGCGCTGAAGCGGGCAGCTTGTTCGGCACGAGACCGGCAGATTTGGTCATACGCCTGAAGGGCCACAGGGATCGCGGCTTTCGACGATACACGCCCGAGGAGAGCACATAGTACCAACGCTTCCTCGAAAGCGAGACTCGCGTCGGCGCCAAGAAATGGTAGCATACTGTGTGCGGAATCGCCGATCAGGCAAAGGTTCCTGCTTGTGTAGGTCGGCGTCGCTCGATGCTCCAGTTGGTTGATGGCGGGGATCT
This sequence comes from Hypoxylon sp. CI-4A, assembly GCA_002120315.1. Classification (NCBI taxonomy): domain Eukaryota; kingdom Fungi; phylum Ascomycota; class Sordariomycetes; order Xylariales; family Hypoxylaceae; genus Hypoxylon; species Hypoxylon sp. CI-4A. The sequence goes on along the minus strand of KZ111637.1, from coordinate 62,172 downwards.
GGACTGTGTAAACGCTTAGAATGAGCTGCAAGGTATTCGTCAGCTCAGTTAATTCCTTACGACACCAGGGGTTTGAAGGGGAGCGTACATCTACCATGCTCTGGCATACAGGGACTCGGCTGCCATCAAATAAATCTCGAAACTCATCGGGCGTGAACAATTTAGCCCAAGACGATTCCGAAATCTCATCTTCCTCGTCTTCCTTCCCGTAAACGACAATCTGGGCATCCGTCCCGTTCGCCAGCAGGTCGGAAATCATGACTGTTCCGTCTCCTATCCAGCATACTTGACGTGGATTCCCCGGGTCTAGATACTGGGTGCTCATGACTTGCTGGGCTCTCTGAAGCGGTACCTTGATAGATAACCCCCAGAATCCGGTGGATTGTGCTTTGACCAAAGACTCGTTAGTACCAAGAACTAGCTGCCGTGTGAACCCGTGTGTCCCGTCGGCGCCGATGACAATGTCATAGGTCTTTTGCGAACCATCCCCAAACGTTAGTACCAACCCCTGACCGGGAGACAGCTCTGTAACAGAACTTATCCGTGTGCCTGGGTGCAGTATGTGGGGTGGTATACCGTCGATCATCTCGGTCAGGAAGGCTTGTCGACCGACATTTCTCTGGCTTCTCTCTCCAATCTCGTTGACCCCGATCTCTCTTCCTATATGAGGTCCCGTAGCTAGTCGCACCTCAGTCATGGTGTACACAGCACCTGCACGGTCAAGACACTGCTCCAACTCGGGGTCGATAGCGGCCAGGACAGCTTGAGTCTGTGTTGAAAGAGAAAGCCCCGGCCCTTCTTCCTTGAATATTGGCCGTGGTTCATATAAGTCAACGGAAATGTGTGGGTATCGCAAGAGCCCACGCAGGACTATGGCACCAGTTAGCCCCCCGCCTATAATGGCGACTCTGATTGTTGAAGGTGAGCTCGACATGTTACAAAAACTGATATATGTACACGAAGGCGAATTGATAATGCTTCAAACTTTCTTGAAGGGCTAGGAGACTATACTTTAATCTCATAGTCACTTGAGACTTAGCCAAGAGGCGGGTTCCTTATGTATAACCCGACATTGCGCAAGTATAACCACGAAGCTACAATATACCCCGTCAGCTCCGGATCACTCTACTGAACATATCACCTTCTATTCTATATTGGGCTAAGAGCTAGAGTATGTCGACTTCCTAAGTCCGATCTAGACCATCATCTTTGCTACCTCATTTCTCTGGATACGCCGTGTAATACATTCTCCATATGGATCTAGGACAGCATCCTTCGAAACGGAACGGATCCGTCGATGCATATAGGGCTGAAGTCACATTTAGGATCGCGCCGGATCGACCCCGAGCATTTACTTAAAAAGGTAATGATTACCTTGAGTCGTAGCAGGGGTATCATTAGATCCATTCTTAGTCCTGACTGACAGGGGATCTCGTCCGCCCTAGGTACCTGTTTTTTCGCGACAGTAATACAAGCAACCATAGTCATAACCGTCTCCTCCCTCTCATTCTTGTTGAACCTAGCCCCAGTATTAATCTGCTTCACTATATCCTCCAGCGCCTCATCCCACTTATCCTCATCGTTTTGGAACCCTCTGGGTAACATGCCCAAGTAACTCCAAGCCAACTGCGCCCAACGCTTGACATCCGGCATTGTGAGATATGACTCCTTCGTAAAGCACGTAATATCCTCAGCGTTAACCCCACACGATTTAAGCACGGTGCCCAAGTATAATCCTCCAGCGGAAGCAGGACTGGCATCGGGCCCTCCCTGCCGCGCGTGAACCAGTGTGCGTGCGGCAGTGCGTCGACGTGGGGCATGGAGATCCAGATCGACGCGACGGCAGTACCACCGGGTTTCAACGTCCGGTAGGTTTGCCTCGCGGCCCTTACATGGTTGCCCAAGCAGTGGAAGGCGAAAGTAGTAAAGGAGTGGGTGAACTTCTCATCCGGGAAGGTGAGGTTCTGCGCAGACACGACGGCGCTGGTCACCGGCCATCCATTCTTTCCGGCCACCTCCGCACAGCCCTACACGAACTGCGGTTTGATCTCGGTGTCGAAGATCTGAATAGAAGGAGGCTTCAAGCTCATAACAGTCTGGGTCACGACACTGGATTCACATGCATTGTCGTGGATCACGTCGCCTTCGGAGAAGGGAGGGATCTTGTCCTGGCAGTGCTCGATGGCGGCCTCGCTGACATTGCCTTGGAGTTCGATCAAGTGCTCAGCTTGATAGTGAGTGAGTGATCTGCGTAGGCTTAAACGCCATCTTCGTGAAAGGTCGCTATGATGGTTGGAGAAGGCAGATAAAACATGGGGCAAGATGTAGAGGATCCAGTAAGTCTGGCTTCGTCTAGGAAGCAGAAAAATGCTAAATCAATATGCTCAAATTTCCAACCTAAACCATATCAATTTCACGCGAAAATGCCTTCTAGACGTTGGAATCAAGTATGCCATGATCCCCAATCAGAAGCGTGACTCTAGCTGTAGAGCAATAGGAGAACCATGACAAGTATACGGTACCATTGACGCTAGTATTGCGTTAGCCAACATTCTCAGATTCATTCGTCTATATCTGAATGATCAGGTAGCCATTAAGCTTACCCTTGGCCAGCACATGCGTTCACTCGCCGTTCAGTCTCACCCAACTATTCCTCTTGGCTCATCATGCGGCTCTCGAAGCTCTAGTTCTATTTCCGGACATGACGGCATCCTGTCGCTTGGCTTCTTACAGGACGCAGTCTATCTAGTATAATACGCATACTCAATCTAGTTACCTAAATCCCCTACCCCCTGCTGCAAGTAAACCTCCGGGGCGGACCGGGTCGATGGGATTTGACAAGAACGGGTAGGTACCTACATAAACCATGAATCTGAGAATGGCCTCAAACTCGAAAAAGTCCGAACTGCCCCATTCTGCGATGGCCGTCAGGCTCCTCGGATAATTCTTAATTTAACTGCAACCGCTGTGTGAGTGATGCCTTTTCCCTGGTACATATTACCTGCCGGCAGAGATCTATCCCCCGGATCTGCCATTTCGCTTCTGTGATTGGCCAATTAGCGGGGCGGTATTTTCAGCTCATCCATAGTGTGGGATCTTGCTTTAGGCAACAGTATTCTGCTCTGCGATACTCAGACACAGAAATCCATGAGTTATTAAAATAGTCACCGGCAAAGATAAAAACATCCTCTTAGTGATGACAAATGCCCACATGAAAAAAAGTAGTGGATTCTACGACGGCATTCGCTATTTTGGTCGCAAGTGATGTCTGTGGATGATAGTATTGAGAGGTATAGGCAACGAGAAAATTGTCGTCTGATCCTTCGAACTGGGTAGAATTGAGTCGACTGCTGCAGGAAGGAAACCAGTCTTGCTTTTAACTCTCATGGAGTGTTTTTCGTTCGATGAACGACCCTAATGATGATAAATCAGTGTCACCTAGTCGATAGCGATAGGTACCTACACATAAGCATAGCAGCAAGACCATTAATCCTCGTTCCGAATCCATTGCTGAGTTCCGGCGCCTATCGAAAAGCATGATAATAGAGGACTTTTAATTTACAAGCCGGCTCCTCGGAGCTAGGCCCAAGACAAACGCATTCGTATGCTAGGGGTATCATCTATTTGCGTCGTAAATTTTTTCTAAGATAACCAGTCCTGTTAACTTTATCACATGAGTAGGGCATAAGGTCCTTCATTTGCCTCCAACTTATTTATCCGTAATTTCTTTGTACATCAAATATCACCACGTCCATGTCGTCGTTAAGTTGCCAAAAAAAGCTTAGTCGGCTACGGATCTGTTTGGCCGTGAATCTCCAGCTATGCTGCCAGGAAACACACTTGCTGCCACCATGTCGATCGCTTTGAACGGAACCGTCTGGTCCTGTTATGGACATAGTACAAGCTAGGAAATGCGCTGACGTGCTTCTTAATGAATTCACGCCGGCCGAATTCTGCGTCGGGCCGTTTATTATTGATGGCCTACAGAGGACGAAAGCCGGCTTCTTCGAGCTGCTTTCCTTCCGGGAGCATTGGGCGACCTTGCATCGGGAATGGCCAGAATAATGGATTTTCGAGGCTTTTGGCTGTGTGCGCTATGGGGCCTGTGCCGCTTCCGGGCCCAAAGCTAGGAATTGGATCTTGGTCCGCCGCCTCCTTAGTTCGGCCCCCCTCGATGATCCCCTCCATTTTTTCTCCGCGACTAAAATGGGTTTGCGGGGTAGGCGAAGTAGGTCTTTTCGTTGCGCCTCCGGGGCCGCCAACATCTCGCGATCCCCATGAGCAGAGGAAGTCGTCTTCGTTGACGTTTGGCGAAAAGAAATTAAGACTGCTGGTCGCGGGCCGGACCGAATTATCCACTTCCTCAGATACACCGCTGCTAGGTGGTATGTCTACTTCAATATTCCACTTCTTGGCGAGATATTGTAGAATATTCAGTGCTTGATGTGCAAAATGATGACATGGTGCCATTTCCGTCAAGTGTGCAATTCCTTGATTTATCGCTTCGGCTACTCTTGGGTTCAGCTTTGCGCTCATAGTACTCGATGGTGAGGTCGGCTCATGCCCTTCCCTCTGACCCGAAGATAATCGTCTATGGCCGTGTTCAGCCTCGATGTCCTCGGGTTTGGCAGTCGAAGGATTTGATTCGTCGGCCGGCGAAGTGAGTTGCTCTTTGGAGGTATCTGCGCCCACAGCAAGATGCATGATGGAGGACGTAAGTACGAAGTACGGCACGAATGAGGGGGTACGGCGGAGAGTATAAAGTTGGGAATAAGACCGAAGAAGACCCTGAATGGCGTCGGCAGCTTGGGAGCAGACATCACGGGGAAGTATACTCGAGCCGATAATTCGTAGCTTAATCAGGGGGCGGAAAAGGAGCAGAATGGCAAAATGATAGTACATACTATTGGACCAATTAGCTGAACACGATCATCGTAAAGAAACGACACAGCGGCACTCACTGGGCGAATAGGACAGCGGGTGTAAAGTTATGTCCTAATCGAAGTACTTCAGGTATTCTGTCGTACCAATTCAAGTATTGCGTGTAAATAGCAAGCAGGTCTCGGCTGGTGACTGGTTTTCCAGGAGAGTGAAGCACATATAATGACTGGTGGACTAGTTCGCTCAGCTCACAGAAACATTTGTAGACGGACCTGACGTTAGATGGCTGCTCGCAGGATCGTTGCAAAGGGGCACCTGTGTCATCTGTTAACACCTTCACGGTTGAGTAAGGCAGATGAGCGTCCCCGCGACTTACCGTCGTCAGTGTAAGGAACCCACAAAGATGCTTCTATATCATCAATAATGGCGGGTTTGGGTGGTAGATGTGGGAAACAGGAGCACTGAGGCAGAGAGCCGGTAGCAAGAGACCATGCGCTTTAATACGTCAGCAAAGGAACATCAATGATACCGACGATACGCTTACTGATCTAAAGCAAAGGCGCCCCAGAAGGTAGCGGCCTGGACGGCTATCTCATCCTCATCGCCATCATTCTGCAGGCGATGCAAGCCCATTTCGATGGCCAACCGTATACTTTGTCCAGCATAGAACCAAGACTCTGAATCCCTTCCACAACTCGCCTCTCGAATGGACATTATCCCCAAGGCCTGGATGGTGGTCAGATTATGGTGGTTGTTTTCTCGGTAGAATAACCTCAGGGCTTCTTTGAAGAAGTGATCACCTGCTGTACGAGAGTCACTGGGATTTGCTCGCGTATTCGGCTGCGTCGAGAATCGACATCCGAGGGCTAGTAATGCGTTAACTAATATCGGCGAGCAATATCGATCTCGCCCATTGAGAAAGTCCTTTAAAAAATGCTCCTTGCTGAGAGAAGCGAATGTCGGGTATTCCCAACAGAAATAAAGAGCCAGGAGGTGTGAGACTAAGCCGCTATCCCTGGTAACTGTCGTCCAGGTTCCAGGGGAGACCTTCATCTCGGGAGACTCGAACGGAGCGAGTACTTGGTCTACGCCTCGATATCGAGGGCCTTCTGACGACGATGACTGATCCTGGAGCCACATTCCAACACGCGAGTGAGGGGGAGCTTCGGTTGTCCATTGCATAATATCAGGATGGGAATCGCTGCGGGTGGAGACGGTCTGACTATGCGACGAGAAGTTCCACGGACTATTCTGATCGAGTTCCTGGCTCATACCGTGTGTCTGGGCCCTCACAGGACTCATTCCCATGTTATTATAACCTCCTGCGCCAGCTAGAGTCCCTGCATAGGTCGAGATTGGAGGTGGCGCCACTCCACTCCTAGGTTCGCTCGGCTGCGCAAATCCGGGCAAGTTATTCCCAGCAGAAGGTAAGCCAGCGCCGCCACCGCTTAGCCATTCCGAGATAACTTCGACCGGCTGTCCTCGGCGTAGTCTCTGCAAGACTTCTTCGACTAATTCAGGGCGGACGAGAGCAGAGAAGACGGAGTCGTTTTGGCGTTGCTGTCTTCGTAACGCCTCGATCTCGTGGCGCAGGTTCTCTTTGGATTGTCGCACAGGAACTTCGTAAACGCATTCTACGTCCTTTTGGGATCTGCATCGGCCGCACGGCCTCTGGCCGTCGCATTTCGCGCGCTTCTTCCGACATTCGGTACAGGCATTAGGCGTAACCACACCGAGGCCTCTTCTTCGCTTGGAGAGCTGGGCGTTAGAGACGCTACCAGGTCCACCAGAAGGTGCGGGGGGTTCATGTTTTGGAGTTGGTTTAGAAGACGAGGGCGTTTGGCCGGTGGAGGGTCCGCTACTTGGATCCCCCTCCATTGTAGCGGATCAAGGCTGCCAGGGCATACTCAGCGCAGAGAAACAGGCACATCCGCACAGATGTGACTTCCACCAGCTCCTCAGGCGATCACGACAAGTGATAAACTAGCGGCGTCGCTTGTGCGACCTGCCTCGAAAGATGGCGTGTTGACGCGTCTAGATCTGTACACTGAGGCGAGGTCGTGAGCTTTTCTTCGTTTTTTTTCTTCTTCTTGTCCTCCAGTCGCAAGCTAAATCCAGAGAAGGTAAGATCGCGCGGGGCAGGGTCCAACTATTTGTATTTATTGGTCGACTAGGTAGATAAAGGATGAAAGGGGTATAATAATGTTGTATCGTATAGATGTACGCGAGTCAATGGGAAAGGATCAATGTATAAAGGACGAGGTGGTTAAACGTGCATCGTGAGGTGAAGAAATTAGAACGAAGCCAAAATTCGAAGCTTGTCGAGGTTACTCGAGGTTTCGGATTTCAAGGATGACAGCTTTTGCGCTAGTTCTGTTTGCATGCAGGCAGGCAGGTAAGTCGCACCCGCTATATACCACCTGATAGAGGTGAATGCAGGCAAGGACGTGGTGAACTGAGTTGGTACCTAGGTCGGTAGGTACAAATACGGCATTAGTACATCGAATATGTCGTACATAGAGGTAGATACATATGTATATAGATTCTAACATATGTTGTGTAACAGACGCAAAGGCCTCTCTTATAACCCAGCAAGATCAGAAGTATATACTATTTTAGTCCTTGCCTCTTGAGAGGACGATAAGCTGCGTGTTTACAGGCAGATGCACAGGTAGAGCTAGTTCACTAGAGATGCAAAAATCATTATTTAGGAGCTAAAAGAACGGAAAAAAAGGATTTTGAAATGTCTATTCATGAACCTAGGTACATATCTCAAAATGTACCAGATACGCACATACGTAATGAAGAAAGCCCTATGCTAACATGTATCCTAGGTACCGACCTAAACCTTGCAAGTTAGTGGACATCCTAGAACGAACGTCTGGTGGGGAGGCTTGATGGACGAATTCTAGGTAGCAATCGGTAAGCATCAATCAATAGATCTAGGGGCCTGCAAGAGGCAATAACGACTAGACGACTAGACAGCTTGAAACAAACTCTTCAAAACCCTCCAGGGCTTAGAAGCTGCATATTGGTAAGCCAAAAAGGCATACCTACATATGTACCTCCTCTTATTGCAGACTGTCATATTGTATGTACCTAAGACAAAACAATAGAGGCACAGATGCATCAACGACTAGGTACTCCACATGCTCCACTATAGCTTCTCTACGTCACCTTTAAGGCATAAAGCTAGGATCTGTATTAGGTCTGGTATCTTAAGTACAAGTGGGGACTTAGGGAACAAATGCTCCTTTTTACAGAGTAGAAATCTCAAATCTCATCCCAAATACAGATTTCCAATAATTGTTATTTTCAACTTAGACTAAGTTAGTTCCAGTCCAACTAAAAGTTTCTAATCTTCATATGATTTTATAGCCAACAAGATGCGAGTTCAAGTTGAAAATATCGGATCAGCGAACATCGTACCTCTTCTTACCCCTCAGATCTCCTGGAAATCAACAACCATGGTTCATGAATGCGTCATAATTTCAACATAATTCGTCCATTGCCCTCAGATCCTAAATGATGTTCAAAGCAATTCACTAATACGACGACTGAGGATAGAGGGTCCATTGGAAAATGTGGATTTCCACCAACCATCATCTGTTCCAGTAGTTATTGCTTGCACCCAGATAAACCAATCAGGCTGAAATATCCACCTACCTGCTCATGTGAAAGGTAGTATTGGTGGACAACTAGAGCAAAACATCCTCGAGGCGAGGCAAGATGTTATAATTATGTAGCTATGCTTCTTGAGCTACATTAGTAGCAGAGGAATAATACCAACGCTCACTTACAGCTACGATGCAAGGTTACTGTCCAATCATGGCTAGTCAAACCAGCATTCGGAATACGCTCCGAATTTAAGGACTCTAGACGCGGTCACCATATAGCACACCGAGACGTTATGAAGTAGATCTTTGAAGCATGTACTTATAGCTACTTGCACACATGGGGCAAGACTGAAAAAGGAGTTGATATGAAGAAAATCAAAACCCTTCAGGCACCTATGACGAAACATCTTGTAAGCTCTCACCTTCTTATGACAGTTGAATGGCTGTGGAAAAGGGATATTAAAATCTAGGACCAGCGGACTATGGTTTAACACTTTGGGTATGTCTGATGCAAAGGGGCTATACCAAACTTAGAGAAGCCTTGACATATCTAGTTCGAGAGTCATCCTAGCCCATCGCCTGATAGCTCCATGTATGAGAAAGAATTTTACGCTTTAACAAAGTAAATCTCCTCCTTTTTCATGATCGGTTAAGCGAGTAAGTGCCGTTGCTAGCACATATGTAGTTCGTCCTAAATGTAATGGCAGATAAACCAAAGTAGTATGCAACCGCCCCTATTATGTTACTTCAAGACCTCTTAGGACTGGACACTGGATTAATACCAACATAGAACACATGTCTCCTGGCTAGCTCTTAAATCTTCAAATTCTCAAGTGAGTCAAATTTGGGGTTATTATGCAACTTATATGTAAAGTCGATACATGAGTATATATGTGCATATAACCTGCACTTGCTTACGGGATCACACTACGCATAGACAGTTCGAATGTAATGGTGAGTCCTGATTTTTTTTTTTTGGATTATTATCATTTAACAAACATAACAAAGTCTGGGCGAGAGGACCGTGACGCAAATATGTACATACCAGCAAGTTGAGGAAGCAGCAGAATATTCCAGAATCGTAGACTGTACGATATCTGAATATTCATCAGCTAGACTGATCCTCTAATTTGCCAAATCATGCCCTATCCTCTTTCTTTGACCCGTGACTATAAGCCTAACCCGAGCGTAGACTTGAACCCTAATGCTCGTCGGCTCCCCGAATGCTACCTAATTGTACAATTGTTCCTTACCAAACTCAATATCGCTTGGTAGGGCTTCTGCTCTTCGCGGGACTTCTGCCACGCTCGCCTTTCGACGGACTTCGGCGAAAGGACGGGGTTTCGGGCGGCGGTAGAGCATATCTCAGCGGCTCGTCGGTGTCAGGGGTCTCGTCGTTGACTGTTAAGTGTCGGTGTCGAGGAGTCTGGGGCGGCATTCCTTGCCAGTAGACTGGCTGTGATGGCGATCTCATGAATTGGTCGGCTGATTGGGAGTAAGGATAGGGGCCTGGTGGGTGTGGCTGCGGAATATCTGTGAAGGCATTCGTACTCTTGTAGAGCGACCTTCCGCTGTAGACGAATATCGTAAATAGGACAACCAAAAGACCCTAGTTCTCGGTTAGCTAATCCTACATGGTTCCTTATCCGCCGCCCCAGTTCACGAAAGGTTACTTACTATAGTTTTGTAGGACAGTGTCTGGACAATTTCCTCAAAGATCTTTGCCATCTCCCTAGCACTATTCGATACGTGCTTGACGTTGTCTGGGTTTTGATGCATGCAGTCATACCACTCATCGCACTGCTTGTACATTGCTGGCAATCGTTTCTCGACCGGGCTGCACTTATTCTGAATGTAATCACTAGTACATTTATCGATAGCGGCAAGGATGAGAGCACGTTCTGCCTGATTTTCGGTGACAAAGTCTTCGCGCAAGCCGCTGATGATGGCCCAACCAACCCAGCACGCACCTGACACACACAACAGATTGAAGCCGAAAGTCAGCCAGTAGCCCAGGATGCTCGGGGCATAGGGATGTCGCTGAATGGCAGCTAAAAAACTTCCAAACCAGCCATCCTTCTTGCGACCAGCTTGATCTCGGCGTGGTTTGCTCGGCTGAAACGTGCTCTCGTCCGACTCATAGTCTGACTCGTCGCGTTCATCTGGCTGGGCATAGGGGAGACGATAGCCGCTGACATCCTTGTTGTCATTGAAGCGCTTCCTCTTGCGCACCTTGTCTCGCGGGGTGAACAGAGTCCTGGATATCTCACCTCTACCAGGCGTCTTTTTGGGCATTAAGCCCCTGTTCTTGTTCATGGTGGCGGGCGTTATAGTCATACGCGCGAGGTCGTTGGTTTGGTCGTTCTCGGGTGTGTCGGGGTAGTCGGAGACGTCAGTAGCGGCTGGACTGGACTCGGCAGCCGAGATTTCGGATAACGCATCGGAATCGAAAGGTTTTCTCGGGGTGGTGAAAGCAGGATTACGGAAAGCGGGGGCGGTGGCGGTTCGATGGAGAGAGGAGGTAGAGAAAAGAGAAGGTTGATGTGGTGTCGAAGGCAGAGGTTTTGCTGGAGAAGGAGTGCTTTGGGTGCGCTGAAAGGGACTGTGACCAAATGCGCTGTTGTTGTTATTGATATTCGTAGAGCCGAAAGTATCTGGATAGCTCAAAATGTTAGTATGCTTCGGCGCTTATGGAAACGAAGTCGAGGGAAATCAGTCGAGGGAAATGGAAAAGAAGGCAAACCATACTTTTTCCTTGTAGTGATTTAATGAAAGGACTTGACGGATCTACTGGCCCATGAGTCTGGTATTCCCAGTCCATGGGCGATTCGTAAGTTCGTCGATCCATCCAGGCTTAGTTGGACAATTGGCAAGTATCCAGTCGCAAATGATGGGGTATTGGCCAATGGTCGTAAGGAAGGAAAAGAATGGAAGAAAGTAGGTAGGAATAAAGAAAGAGGTGAAAGACGGAGGATTAACCCGATACGTAATCTGGGATGAGAAAGGTGTTTTGTCTTTCCCACCTTCGATTGACTTGAGGCTGAACCTGACCAGATAGATGATTGAATTAATTGATTTTTTGAATCAACAGTTCCTGTTGGCAACCGTTAGCGACAAAGTAAACAAAATTAGCGTGGTACAGGTAACGAAGTACCTTTTCAATTTTTTGATCATTGATTGAAGTGCAAGCACTGCCCGTGCTGAGATGCGATTATGTAACAGAGCTAAAGCCACAAATTTTGGAGGTGTCTGTGCACATTACGCCACAACTCTCTTTGGTAGAGCGACGCCAGAGCCAAACGTTCTTCCCGCGCCTTGCAATTAATTCAGAATTATTTCATCACCTTTTTCCTCCAATTCTATTCATTCTTCTCCCCATCAATCTTTCTACCATTTGAATCGGAGACTTCTGAGCTTCTTAAGCAATTTCCATTATTCACCTCATTTTTATCCCCCACTTTCGAGAAGGTCTGCTGTTTTACACCCCATTTTTCCTGTTCGTTCTGCGAACAGCTCGACTCTAGAAAGCCGAGAAACATTATCGCAGCTTTCTAAAACATCTCTTCGACCGACCAGTATCTTCTTCCTTCCTCTTATTATTATCCGCTCTTACGTCACCCGCAAACAAGATGTCGGACGCAGGATCGGCTGCTCAGAGCCTCCACGAGGAGGAAACCAATGATCAGCCACGCGAAGGATTAGGTGACTACGACGTCGCTCGAGCCGGCGATTCAGACAAAGATTCCGATGCTCTATCCGACATCGACGAAGACCAATTCGACGACTACGACCCCACAACCGCTCGCCTTGACGAGAAGCGTCCCGAACCCCAAGTTATTGACGAGGATGTGGCACGCACTCTGAAGGCCGGTCGACGAAAGGGAACTGCTACGAAGAAACCGAAGGAGGGACGACGTGCGAAGAAGCGCGCTCGCGACGATGATAACGACGGAGCAGATGGTGAGATCTTAACTACCAAGCGCGTTCGTAAGGCCACTGGAGCAGATGCCCCGGAGCCGCAAGCAGAGCCCGAGAACGAGGAGAATCTTACGCCGGACGAGCGACGACGTCGGGCTATCGAGCGAGCCGCCAGAAACCAACCGAAGGCTAAGGGTGTTCGAAGAAAGAAGAAGGACGAAGTGGTACGTGCTGCATAAATCAGGACTTCTAGGAGGTTACATCTGCTAACATCCATTTCTAGGATCTGGAGGATGAGTTGGACGAGCGCATTGCAGACCTGAAGGTTCGCATGGAGAACGCTTGTCAAGCAGACAACCAGGCACGCGAAGCCGGCCAACCCGCCTTGCACAAGCTGAAGCTCCTCCCGGAGGTAATGGCGCTCCTCAACCGCAACAACAACCAAGCAGCCGTCATCGACCCCGACACGAACTTCCTCCAGCATGTGAAGTTCTTTCTCGAACCTCTCAACGACGGTTCGCTTCCCGCGTACAACATCCAGCGCGACATCTTCCTGGCCCTAACCCGGCTCCCGATAGAGAAGGAGACGCTGCGGTCCAGCGGCATTGGCAAGGTGGTTCTGTTCTACACCAAGAGCAAGAAACCCGAGGTTGGAATCAAGCGTATGGCCGAGCGCCTGCTAGGCGAGTGGAGCAGACCTATCCTCAAGCGCACCGACGACTACAAGAAGCGCCAGATCGAGACACGAGACTTTGATTACCAGTACGTTTTAACTAACCACTCACCCCCTACGTACCTAGTTAACCTTTTTCGAACACCATTGATACTAACAAATTTCAACAGGGCCGCCAAGCTCCGCCAAGTGCAAGAAAGCACCAGTAGCCAGCTGACGCTAAACCAGCGCCACACGCCGCAGAGCATCGCCGAGGCCGAGCGCGCGCGCGTGCTTGCCCCTGTCAGAGAAGTCAGTCGCGCGCGGGTTATGGGCCTGCCCTCGACCTACACCATCGCGCCTCGCAGCACCTTCGATCCTACCCGCGCCCAGGACTATCGGCCCATCGGCGCCAGCGGGCACGAAGCGTTCCGCAAGATGACGCAGAAGGCCAAGAGAAAGGGTTAGATCCGACTACAGACCTAACTAAGGGTTCTTTTTCTCGGGTCTTTGACATGGTGGTTTTTTTTATTGCATGCATGCTTAACAGCATACACGCAGAGTTTTCGGAGTTCAGGGATGGTATGGTATGGCCTCATGGCAGTTAAGTTAGTAGGTTGTTTTGCTTGCGTGCTTGGGTGGCTGCTCACTCAAGAACTCGAGGTCGTATCATGGTAATAGGACTGAAAGGATCATCCACTAAGAAGATGGGATATCTCGGCCTACCCATACATATATAAGTACCTACCTACGTAGGTCTACATCGTGATATGGACCGCGATGTCTATTAATAGATCTTTTGCTTTTGCTACTTAACTTTGCTAGTCTGCTTATATGAAGTGTTTTGATATCTCAGCCTGTTTGCTAACCCAGGCAAGAAGGCGTCAGAAAACCCACAGTCTGTGTAGGGTTATACTGTATTAACAGACATCGTGCTCTTGATGCAGTGTCAAGGACAGTAACTATTAGTGCTATTCATACTATCAACACTTTTTTCTAATACTGTTGTGCCAGGTACAGTACGTGTTCAACCTGATCCAGTTGCTTCTACATCTCCGGTCTCTTGGTCTAGGATTTCGTAGTCAGTGGTAGTTTGACTAACTCACCATAACTCAAAGTGTTTACAATATGATACATCGTCATTATTTAGTTGTTCATAGCATATAGCTTGTACTAGAACTCAAGCAAATAAACATCCATCCATAATCCGCAACACGTATAAGCATTCATCATCAGCCGCGGATATAATCACAAAAAGCCAAACAAACGAAAATGAATTCATAAAACACCCAGCCTCTCTCTCTCTCAAGTATCAGAAAACTCGGTGAAATTTTTGTTATTACTTCACTCGTCCTGTTTCATGTTTCCAGTACTTGGGAGTCGTAAATCATTTGATCAAAGCCCATTCGTTCTATGGTAGATTCTTTCTTTCTCTTTCCTTCCTTCTTCCACTTTCCTCAGTTCAAAAAAAAAGGAAGGCCTGATCGATCTTCTTCTCTTCTTCTCCAAACGGCTTCAACTATCTCTCCTTATGGCATTAACGTAGTAGAGGTTCATTACCACCACCATCAATCAATCAATCAATCACTGTCGTCGTGTCGTTGTCGTCAAAACTGCCACCGAGTGCCAATGATATGCACGAAGAATACCCCCTATCGCTTCTTTATTTCACAGGACCATCCTTCGATGCCATCGCCCCGGCTTCCGGGCGTGAGTCCTTCTAACTTGATATCCTCCATGCCAGGGGTGTCGTCCAGCCACGGGTGATTCGCCATGCCACCGGCGTTAGCGCGCTTTTCTGGTAGAAGCTCGAGCATGGGGAGTAAGAATTCGGCCACCTCGGTTGGCTGATATTCGAGTGCGTGTTCATCGTCGGGGAAAAGTTCATCGACTGCGTCCTCATCCTCGCCATTTTTCCTGGCTTCCATCTTCGCCTTTGCCTTTGCCTCACCTCGTTCTCTTCGGGCCTTCTCCTTTTGTTCCCTTTCATTCGGTGGCAGGTCTTTGTAGTCCTTGAAGTGATATTTCTCACGGAGCACATCAGGCAAAGCCCAGTGACGTAGACGGTGGATATTGCGGAGCTCCCCTCTCTTGTTAAAGATCTCCTGGGACCAGCGCCCAGTCTTCCATAGCTCTTTGGGGAATGGGCCGAGAAGCTCGATAATCTGAGCAATGTGATCGTCATCCTTGCCGTATTTGGTACCTGACTGAGGATCGAAAAGGTAGTCGCCGGTAATTAACTCGAATACCTATGTCGAATCTCTTGTCAGCTTCTTTCCTGCGGGCACGATATTACAATGATTTGGCAAAGCACTAGTATCAGTAAAAGAGAAAACTCACCATTGCCGCCATACTCCATACATCAGTACTTGCTCCCCATTTTGCACCTAGAATAACCTCGGGTGATCGATATTGTCTTGTTTGGATATCGTTTGTGAAGTGGTGAGAGACCCAGCAGGCGTTTCCTAAGTCTGCGATCTTGACGTTGATGATTGTGCCCTTGCGCTTCCTCTTCCTCTTTTCGCCCGTCGATGCTGAGCCACCAGTGTTAGACTTGTCAAGAGAAATTCCAGACACTTCCTTGGTAAGAAGATCACTGTGAGGCACGAAGCATTAGTAAAACATCCTTGTACTCGCTAATAGGCTGTACTTACGCAGTCTTTTCCCTCTGTCCCTGTTTGTCGCTAGTAGAGGAACCAGGCGTCCCTGCGGCTGCAAACCATACTATTAGCATTTACCACAAAATTGATAGGAGAAGGCGAATAATAACAAGGAGGGTTTAGGGGAGGGTTTGGAGTTATAGACCAAAGATGATCGTTGCACTCCACCCAGCGCAAACCCAATATTTATAGGAGAGAATAGGAGCAAGGGAGGTGATGGAAAAACAAGTATCCTGAATAACATACCTTCATGCATCACAGCATTAAGACTGCTGTGGGATTTTGTTGACGGGAATAGGTTGTCGCGATTGAAGTTCGCATTCAACGGAGACGGTAAGGGTTGACTTCCAGTAATCAAGGTTCTTCTTCTTCGTCGGCCGTTTCTGTTGTTCTCCTTGTCTGAATTCTCGTTCTTCACTACCTTCTTAACCACCTGCTCGACGTCGCCAATCTCTATCAAGACGTTTTCGGGTTTCAGATCTGTGTGGATGATGCCGCATTCTCGGTGTAGGTAATCCAGGCCCATCAAAACCTGCTTTGCGATCTGCATGACAAGATCCCTAGGGATGCCGCGATGCTGCCACTTCTTGATCAAACCAAGAAGATTCTCTCCGAGGACCTCAAACACCATGCATACGTGCACACCATTCGGACCCTTATGTTCGAATGAGTCGAGCAGGCTGACAACGTATTTTCGGCCCGGGTGGTTGGGATTGGCTTGAACGATTCTTTGTAGCAACTTGATCTCGTCGATAGCGGTCTCAGTGTAGTGGCTAGCGGATCGCACGACCTTTAACGCGACGTGCTTACCATTCGTGTTGTCTCTCGATAGCCAAACCGTGGAGAAATGGCCCCATCCCAGTTTTCGCACAACCGTGTACTTTCCATCTTTGAACTTCTCGCCAATTTGGACGGGGTGGTATCCTCCTTTGCAGTAATCTTCGGAATCTTCTTCGTCGGCTGTATTCTCGGCGGCATCCTCAGGGCCGGAAGATGACGTGGGGGAATGTTGGTTCATGTTGCCGGATAGATGCGGCGGTCTGTATCAAAGAGATTAATGTTAGCCTTCGCAGTTAACAAAAGTGCATGCAAAGATGAATGAGCGATAACGGCGCGACTTTAAATAACAGGTGTGTAGCAGGAGAATTCGTTGTAACCAGCGCAAGCAGCAAGCAAGTACAAGAAAGTAAAGTGAAGTGTGGCGGGCCGCAAAGCTCGTAGCCCTAGCTCGCTGGCTGTGTAAGACCCGACCCTGGTGATCCCAAATCAGGATTGCCAATCAAAGAGCGACCTTGAAGAAAAGACCACCAAGATGCCTTGCCTGAATAAGGTAGACAAGGTAAACCAAGGCCAGCCGCCGTGATTTGATGGTGGCGGTGGGAATAAAAATATATGACAAAAACCGCGGGGTGGCCCAAGGTGGATTGGTAGATTAGTAGATGATAAGTAGTAACCTTTTCTTTATGGAGGCCATTATTATGTCCAATGCCGCGCGATGTTGTAGGCAAAGGAAGTAGACAAGAAATCCGGAGAAGAAGCAGCAGGTCGCAGTGCCGAAATAGTTGTTATTCGTAGTCCCAAACTCAACACCGATGCACTGGAGGAAGCATATAAAAAATGCCAAGGAAAATGCACAAATAGACAGACGGGATAAAGTGAGTGCAGAATAGACCAAGGCTGAAAAAAATGAAGGACCGTCGGTAACAGAGAAAAAAATCAAGGTGACCACCAGAATTGGAGAGAATTAGAAGTAATTCAGGTAAGAGTCAGGAGGAAAATGTAGTGAGTGAGCGATAAAAAATCGCCGCACAACACACAAATCGCCTCGAGGCCGACTCAACTCCAGACCGTGGTCAAGTCCAGCCGGTGCAGGTAAAAAAAGATGGTTGGATGGATAGACAATAGGATCAAGAAAGGGAGCGGGAGACCAAAGAGAGTCCCTAGTACTGCCAAATGATGTGCACTTGCTTTCTTGCGCATGTCAAGACCACAAGAGGCGACCAATAATCATCCCTCCCCTTTCGTGGTTCCAGTCAAAATGCACGTTGTAGGTATCTTGGTATGTAGGAGGTATGCAGTGTCGTGTCGTAGAGACCTGACCTGAAGGGATTTGCTGTATATCGGCCTGGTTTGGTGGAGAGACGCCGGTTTGTACTGGAGGATGTAGTTTGCTCAGTGAAGTGGAAGAACGTTGGAGCTGTGGGCGCTAAAAGTTCAGAGCTTGAAGGCTTGAAGGCTTTCGGTCGAGTCCCGATCATCAATGACAAGGGGTCAAATACAAGGGGGGGCCACTGAACCAATGCTGGAAATGGACCATAATAAATGGAAGTGGGAGATGCTGAGATGCCAGGGGGGGTCACCCCTCCAACCCCTCTATCAACAACACTCCGCAGTTGATTGTAGCGCTTGACCCTTTTGAGGACAGGGGGGAGGGGGGCGTTTTAAAGAGGAAAGGAGGGGAAGAGAACAGTGGCCAGGGCCAGGACCAAGGTTCAATGGAAGGTATAGGTAATAGGTAATCCAAGCAAAGAATGACGGTCGGCTCGGCTCAGCCCCGCCAGAGCAACATGAGGGATGCATCGATAATCCGGTATAAGCCCACTAATACGACGTAACAGATACATATCGTGGGATATGAATAAGTTAGGATGCGTATATGGTAGTGGTAGTGGTAGTGGTGGGTGACCTGATGAAATACAGAAACAAGGCAACGTTAAATTTCATCACCCCAGTGGAAGTCCAACTGCGAATAGTTTCATCTGTGCGATGTCTGGTGACTGAGGTTGGTGATGCTTCCTTGCTTGCTTCTTCATGTTCCTTTTCCTGTGGTGATTTGGTCCTGGTTTTCGTCATGGCTCCATCCATTCCATCCTGGTAGGTGGTAGGTATATTTCTGCTGATATATCCATCTTGCGACACTCCTCGGATGCCCGCTGGATTACCATCCGTCCGTATGTTCAGTCGTTTGCATGCGTGATTCCTTGCTTGTTTGCTGTTGCTGCTGCTGCTAGCTGGCAGACTTTCTGCTTCCCTTTTCTCTGCCTGCACTAGTTTCTGCAACACATACAGGAACAAGACAGGAACAAGACAGGAACAAGACAGGAACAACCCAACAATGAATTGTATGTCCTGCACAGTGGTGTGCATATGCAGCAGGTAGGGGAAGGGGGGAAGAGGTAGAAAGAGAACACGCTCCGCGGTAGACAAAGGAAAAATGAAGAAAAAAATGAAATAAATAAAATCTTACTCTGGCTCTGGACCCTCAGTCGTGATTATAGGTTTCAATCCTTCCTTTTTCCTCTTCTTGTTTAGTATTGCCGAGTTGACACTGTTTGTGGACGAGTTCGTGCCGTTTCCATTCGCACCGGCCATCAACGGTATCGTCGTTGAGGGAGCTGCCGGACCTGCTCCTGTGCCGGAGGTGGCAGGTAAAGGATCTGTCGTGTCTTTCGAACCGTTCATCGTTTCGAATGGGGAAATATAAGCAGCGCAGTGTCGCAAACTAGTATGCTTGGGTAATAGACCAGGCAACACAAAGTTTCGGGCGCGTGGATCTAGGTGCGGCTAGGTGCGCTTTCAGATGGGGAACAGGTTGATCGAAGAATGTAGTTGTAAAATGTTGATGTGGTGGTGGTTGTAGTAGTGATAGTAAAACGGTGGCGGGTCGATGCGTATGCTAGTAGAAGAAGGTCGAGGTGGCGGTCGCATTCGCCGAATAATTAAAAGAAGAAAAAAAAAAGAAATTAAGAATGCGAAACAATGCGATGCGATGTGATGCGATACAATGCGATATGATGCGATACAATGCGATATGATACGATGCGACGAATGTATGTATGTATGTAGGTATGTAAGGTTGGTTGGAGGTATGCTGCTGCTGCTGCGTTACAACGCGATATAATTGCGAATCATTGGCTTTCGTTCTTCTTTTATCTCTTCTCTCTCTTCCTTGTCACTGTTCAATATTTATAATTCGACTCGATCTTTTCGAAGGCGCAACTGTTGCGAGGTTCCAATGGAACAAATATCTTAAGCAACAAGAAGAGAAGAAAAAATATTCAATAGTGCATAATAATTGTTGGTGTACACAATGGACGAGGGGAAAGAAAGGAGGTGTTGAATTTAGATCTGATTCGATTTGATTTTTGCACACTAAGTCAGGATTTAATTCTTAGGAGAGGTTATATCATGGATTCATGGATTGATGCACCAAGTGAACTAGACTAGTATAGTATTACTAGTATTATAATGAGTTAGTGAAGCAATAAGGATCCAGGTCCAGGTACTTTTGGGGGGTGCAGGTCAATTAATTATCTTCGTCGCAAGAAATCGAAATCCTGGATTTGAACAACGTCATAAGGGAAAGGATGATTGTTGCCGGTACTCGCGCAACCCCTCGGCCCTCTTTCGAGGCGTCAACGTGCATCTGCTCGCACAAGAATAAAAAGGGATGGGAGGCGACTTGTTAATAAAAAGATGGGGAATAACTTGTATCTATTTATAATGCGAGGTTGAGATGAATACATGTACTGCACCTACCCGACAACCCAAATACGAAGAAATCAGGGAAACAATTTGTGACCAAGTAAAGAACTGGCGGCAATACAATAGGATGATATTTAATATTTATTACTTTTGTACTTTCCTTGGTACGATTTTTCTTAATTCTAGCTAATAGGATACGAATAAACGATTTACTACCTAACCTACATACATACCTAATTCTAATGGTATTTTAATTCCAATACATGTCATATGCAAACTCGAAGAACAACTCTATTTCAAACGGAGAGAGACCGGGACAGTACGTGATCTACGCAAGTTGATAAGATAAGGTACGCATCCGATTTTACATGTATGTATGATGAAATATTAAGATGTGTAAGTCGATAAATGCATACCTACGTACCTACCTATACACAGGACACACCCGTTTATACCTACTCATATACCTTCTAGTCATACATATGTCCAACTCACAAACTCACAAACTCACTCGATCCTCATCTACGTGCATCGTTCAACTCATCTCCATTTTCCACTGGTATTCGTCATTCCTGCCTAAAGCTAAAGCGCATGCTAGAGTAACGACACGAAATCATGCGCAAGAATTGATTCTAGACCGGCTCTTTCGTGGAACAAGAGCTATCGCTAGTTTCGTATAATACCTCGAGGTGTATGGTATATGACTTCAGCGAGGAGCACAAGTTGCTACACCACTACTAGTTTCATCTCGCTCGAACAAGCAAGGATAGAAATTAGAGTCATTTATATGTATATTTCTCAATCGGTGCAGTAGTGTTGTTACTCTAGTACACCCCGTCTACTCGATTTCATGGCTATCTTCATCAGGTACAGAGATATAAAAATTCGACACATCGTTCGCATGCGCCACGATCCCATTTTGTGCAACTCGCCCCGCGTTGGGTATCTACAAGCGCTCGGCTTCGTCCAATTGGGAAACCCGGCTGTGTCTATCAGGGGATCTCCCGAGTTTCGTTGTCGATGGCCCGGATCAACGAGCTATTTACTCGCCCGACCCTTATCCGCTCGCATCAACATTATACTGCTACCTACCGTAGTCATCAACGCTCTACACTTTCGTCATCTTAGATCTAAGCCCCCCCAATATCAGACGACGATGGGTGTCTTTTCATGTGAACGATGAATTACCGCAACGTCGGATACGAACATCTGATTGATGGTAATATACCGAAGAAGTGAAGATAATCATATATAAGCGCCTGAACGAGAGCTAAAAAGCTGCTGTACGATGCTAACCCGATAGCCTCTTCGATAGCTTCGCGCCACGGCCTTGAATGGCGTGTTCACAGCGAAACAATTGCCATCTTTATTTTCTATCTTACCTGCAGTAGTAAAAGCCGGAAATCGTGCACTTCCAATTTGGTCCAACAGAAGCGCGATTGCATCATCAACCGCCCACCAAACCGTTCAATCGGCCATCCGAGAAGCCGTTCGGCTCTTCATTGGACAGGAACCTAACACATGGGAAAAGCCAAGCTTTTATCCCTTGACACACGTAAGAGGCTACTAAGATGCTTCTTCTCACCGAATCTGCTCACCGGTGTGTTATAAGAGGATATGCTTATGCTCGATAATAACAATTCACACCTAGTAATATCTAGCCATTTAAACATATATCCATCAGGTCAAATACTATGTGACGACTACTTTAACCTAGAGCTCTGCTGGATCATCTTCTATTGGTGTCCTGATGAGCAAAAGTTCTTCCTGTCTTCCATAAACCCATTCCCAGCTCTCCGTCGCATCATTCCAGTATACATCCTCTTCCTGGGGGAACATGATAGTTTTGTTTCTCTCAGGAACGAAATGCTCTGCGAAAAGCTCTATGCTGTAGTATGTGTTCTTCAAGAGTGGAAGATCTCCGAGAACGGGAACTCGGTCTTGTAGATTCGTCATGCCTGCATCAAATCAGTACTATGCAATGTCAGGAGTATATTATAGGAAGCGTACCAATTACTGTTCCCGCAGAGTGACCCCATTCACCGGTAGCATGACAATAGATCTTGCCTTCGATACCCTCGCTATGCGCTTGGTCCAGCGCAGCCTTCAAGATCTCGTTGCCCGTCGAACCAATCTTCATATGGCTCTTCACGATGTCTTGTAATCGGTTGACCTTTTTCAAGCCCTCAATCATGCCCTTTGGTATGTCAGCTTCGGTCTCGCTGGGGAAGAGGACATATCCGATATGCTGAGTATCCGTGTTCAAGCCAAGGGCCGAGACACCGAAATCCGTATGGATGAGGTCGCCGTATTGAATCGGGCGATCTGGCGCTCGAGGGTCATCCATGGGAATAGGAGAGACGCCTTCCGCAATGGGAAACCCTTCACCTGTTAGAATAAATACACTGGGCTGAAACCAGGTGGTGTAGTTCAGAGACTGAATCCTTTCCCGCATCCACCACTCGATATCCTACAAAAACAAACGATGTTAGCGCATCTTCGCCAGACCAAGATATCTATGCAAATGCCAACCTACCCAACTGGTCGATTTTCCCGGAACAATAACCTTCTCGCTAAACCCCTCCTCAATAATCGCCCAGGCCGTCTCCATCATCTTCTTATACCAAGGCAACCTCCCCTTAACCATCGTAGCAACAACCTCCACGCCGAGCATAGGCTCCAGCACAAACTTATCCTTCCACTTCTCTCCAATCCCGTTTACAATCGCGTCAAACTCACCAGCATGCAGTCCGCCCGAGAACGCAATCTCGGGGTGTGTGTTCAGCGCAATCGAGCGCGGCTGCTGCGCCGCCAGGATATCCCGGAGATCCGTCCACACGGCCTCCGTGTTCTCGATCCACGAGTAGCTCGACGGCGCGCCGCCCGCCGGCTCCGCTAGGAACAGGTGGGTTGTGCGTCGCCGCGCCGAGAACTGCGTGGCTTCCTTGAGCGCCCAGAAGACCGTATCCTCGGCATACTCGCGCTGGCTCATCTGTCCGCATTGTCAGGACGGGATCAATTGATGGCGATTGGAAGGGAAATACGGACCAGCCAGGCGTCGATGCCATATTTGCGCAGCAGCCCCGGGATCAGCGCTTTGCGCTCCTCCGTCCACTCGTCTAGGAGCTCGGCTTGCTCCCGCAGCGAGGGCAGGGGTTGGAATTGCGGTGTCTTTCCTGGAGCAGTTCCGTGATGCGCATTTGCGGTCGCGAGGAGAGTCGCGCTATTGACGAGATGTGTCAATGCTAGGAATGCGAAACCCCGCATCGTGATGATTGACCAAAGGTGTCTGTCGGATCTGTAGCTTCGTTCTTGCTCGGGGTTCGCCGATTGAGTACCTATATAGGTAGGTACCTCTCAGCTGACGTTCGCTCAAATGGCCTTACGCCGTTAATATTAATTAATGTTTAAACATGAAATTTAGTAGGTACCGAAGAATTGAATGAGGCTGAAGAGATGTCTCTCAACACGATGTAGATCCATGACGACGTCGCTATTTCGTTATCTTTGGTACCCTGGGCCCTGGGTAGATGGCGTATCATCCCGGTTGGAGATCCCGAACGAGTGGTTGCTTGGCGAACGGACTAATCTGACGTAACTTCCTATTTGGGAAAGGAAGTAAATAATATCACTACATCTTGTCGCCGATGGTAGTACCGTCTTGGGCATTACGAAGCCAACAAAATACTTTGTTAAGATCTAGCTAGTAATAACTCGGACGATTACCTGAAGGGACAATGTTAACTGTGAACGACACTGCTGAATGTAGATACCATGGACAACATAATCAAAGTATCATTATCACTCAGGGAGGGGGTGGAAGCTCTTCTTTACAGCGCTGGCTAAACCAACGATTGCAATGAAAAAAAAAAAAAAAAAGAATTAAAAAAAAAAGTTTCAGCAAAGCTGTTCAAGTTCCAAAAATTGGTTTAATGAATAAGTCAGAAGCGAGGAGAGAAAAGGTATCCCCGACTGAGACCGACATTATTCCGCACGTCCAGAGATTGCTTGATTAGAGGCACCAACCAGTCATTTTGGGCAATCCCCGGTAAGCTGACCTTTATTGCTTGCTTTAGAGAGGCTCAACGCAGGCATGACAAGCCCCGAGGGAACTCATCATCGAAGGGCTCCGAAGAACCCCTCGCACCCAAGAATGGGGACCTCGGCAGTGGGAGTGGTGATGCGCGGATTCGCTAGGCGAACGCGTCGGGCATGGGGGGGTCCCTCGCCTTCAGGGAAGACTAGCCGGCGACACGGGCTCCGGTATAAAACTTCTCTGCTCCTATCTGTCCCCCCCCCGAAAGGAGAGACGTCCAGTGACCGCCTGCCGAGCGACCGCCTGTCTGCACGTGGACGGACCACCAGCCCGAGCCAGCCACAGAGCCAGCGCCTCGAAGTTTCCTTCGTCGACAGTGGTATGATTAGAGCTAGAGGGGCGTGCGATGAGAAGAAGAAGAAGTCCTGTTATCACAGTTAGTTAAGAGAAGCATCCAAGCGGCGGCGGCGCGTAGATCCATCCACATGGCCAAGGCCGCCGACGCCTGGATGAAAAAGGGGGGGGGAGGGGAACTTGTCGAGTTGCGCTGCGTCGTATTCTCGGATGTCGAAGGTCGATCGGTCGGGTCGGAATCGGAGTAGGAGGAAGTGTCGGAATCGGGGTGGGAGGAATTGTCGGAGCTGGAGTCTTGTTAGGAGGCAAGCTGGTATGGGAGTAAGAGGGGGCGAGGGAGAATTGTAGGTAAGAAGGAAGAAGGGAATGAGATGAGCTGGAGAAGGGAAAAGGACTTGGGGTAGTGTGGTGTTTATGGTGGGAGATGGGTGGGAGGAATCGGAAGTGAATAAAGGTGGAGGGGTAGGTGCAAGAGGAGACATGAAGATGAAAAGGAAAGCTTACCTGAGAAGTAGGAGGACGAGGGAGGGTCGAGGTGGTCGTGGGTGAAGCAAGAGAAGTAGAAGGAAGCAAGAGAAGTAGAAGATTTGAAGGTCGATGAGGATGAAGAGATGATGAGTTGGAGGGAAAGTGTTGTGGGAAGGAGGAAAAAGTTGCAGACTGGCTGTAGGAATCGAT
Organism: Hypoxylon sp. CI-4A; assembly: GCA_002120315.1. NCBI lineage: Eukaryota > Fungi > Ascomycota > Sordariomycetes > Xylariales > Hypoxylaceae > Hypoxylon > Hypoxylon sp. CI-4A. Next base: position 36,891 of record KZ111637.1, on the reverse strand, counting down.
GGCTTTAAATAATAAATTTTGGCGACTGATTTGGCAGGAGGCCCATGCATCAAATATTTATTTATTTGTTTTTTATTTTATTTTTTAAATATTCCTGATCCCGCGATTTGATTGGAGTGATTGGAGTGATTCAGGTTGTTCGAGTAATTCTGTAAGGCATCAACTGAAATAATGAGCGAAAGGGGCAAAGCCGTATTTGCACCGACCACTTCGGCTGTTGTGTTGACCTGACACCTGGCGGTTGTCGTGAACGACCCCCTTTTGTATGCCAATACGGGGGCACCGAAATCGATAATCGCGCTATCAACGCTGGTATTTGTAGGGCCATGCTTACCTACCTAATTTACTATTTCTTAGACTGTACAATGTATTCAAAATCATGCAGTCGTCCTTTTTCCATCTGCGCTGATCGTGTTGAAGTTTGGTACCTACTAATGGGTACTTATTTTGCCCCTGAAAATCCTAGCATCATCGCGACCTGTACTCCTCATCAACAGTCTGAAAAAACGAAAAGGAGCATTTTCAATTATTACCGAACTTCAACCCTATATGCGGAGATAGCCAAAGGACGTAGCCTAGACCGGGCACTTGAAAGGGTTCCATCGCTACCAGATCTCCCTACAAGCTCGAGCAGGGAAGCTAACAAGAACTGAGATTACGCACGTAGTCCTCAGGCAGGCCTTTAATTTGGAGCGAAATATAACATTCAAAGGCTTTATGAAATTCCATGGCACAAGAGCAACTAACAACAGAAGGCTCAAAGCTCCCTTGAACACGCCTTCACGACCGTAGCGTCGTCTCCAAGTGATCCCGCGATGAACCAGTTATCAAGTAGTTCAGAAAATATGTGAGTCGGGATCTGTATCTCTTGAGTCGTTGGCTGCCTCGTATTGATAATCGATACCAGGGATCCAGAAACTATCATCCTCGCCCGTGTTATCCACACCTGGTACAAGCATGCTGCGAGATAACGGCCCGCTCTGCCAACCTGAAGTCGACAAGGAGTGATGATTTCTATTTACCCAAAATTCTAGTGGCAAGATACCAGCGCCTATGTACCCATCATATGGACTGTATGACTGCTGATCTGTTTGGAATGGATTGTTAAGTTCGCTTGCAAATGGCTGTCGAAACGGTTCCATCTGGAGATTCTGGTCCATAGACGCAATGCCTACAGTCTGGGGATTCCCCAGAAGTTCTTCTAGGGGATCCCCGGTTTCGCCCGCCGTTGTATCCGGTGACATGTGTTGGGGGGTATATGTCATTCCGGTTAAACGATCAGGAGACGAAGACTCAACCTCCATGTCAGTGCCCTCATTGACAACCTCGATGAAACCATTGTCCGTAGACTGGTATGATTGGTCAAACGGGCTTTGAGTGTTTCTCGGGTCGTGTCGATTGGACATTTGGCGCTCGAATAAATTCCTACTAATCAAATCCATAATGTCTCCAGTAAGCCGCTCGATATCTCCTGTAGAGTTAAGAGCTTGTCTCGTGATGAAATCATTGACATGCTGGGTTAATGAAAGCCTCGTGTGTTCATATTTGAGAATTACTTCATGATCCTCGACAACGGGCACGAATTCTGCTACCTATTTAGCAGTGATAGACGAATAGGGTACCTAGGTAGTGATACGTACCAGGCTCAGGAACATCATTGTCATCCGGGAATAGTAGCCGGTATAACCCCACCCACTCGTCAATTCTGTTGGCACCCCTGGTTTTTAGTCGGTTTTCAATATCCTCGTTGAAACCATCCTCATGGTTGAGCTGTTGGGAATCATGCCGTGGTTGTGGGGGATACAGGCACTCTCCATAATGTGCCATTATACTTCGGTTGGAAGGAAACTCTTGTTGACACCGAGTACAAATATGTGGAGGTGGATTTATTTTGAGATGAACAGAAGTTAGGTGCTTCCTATTAGTTGTAAGAAATGAATCCAGATCTGAGGATACCCAGATGGCGCCAACAATGGGTCTAAGGCGTAACGATATTGGAAATATATAGATATGGATGATAAATGAAATGGGAAACTTACTTTAGTTGTGTCATACTTGGATAAGATGTGTTTGCACACCTTTCGTAATCGCGAACATTGAATCTGATGGGGTTGCGTTTCCGGTATGGGCAACTCAGTTCTCCTTCAACTCGATGCTTTTTATTCTTTCCCCTGACTTTAACGAATCCTTCTGGAGAAGAACCTGTCTGAGATAACTTTTCATTGAATTGCTTTGCATTGGCATGCGAATAGTTGTTGGATGGATCTGCCACAAGTCCACCAACGTGGGTAGACCTGCTGCTTTCTCCAGCATCGCAGGGGACCATATTAACATCTTGGACGTCTTCGCATTCTTGCTCACTCTCGGAGAATGCTATGTCTTGCCCCTCATCTTGCAATATACTGACACATTGCTTCTTGACTTGCTCAAATGCGTCTAGGACTCGATTAGGTCGCACCAGTCTGTGAAGGCTTATACCAAACCATTCTGACAGGGCCTGGTCTGCTGACTTCTCAAGGTCAAGATCTTGATCAGCCAAACTATCTTCAGAGCTGATTGACCACTCTTCAAATGTAACTGGACCTGGTGGGTCTGTTAAAAGTCTGTCGGCCAGCGTCATGTTCGAATGGCGACCTATGGGCCATGGTTTCCCGGGGCTTTCTGCTGGATTGTTACCATGGTTTATGATGGTATCATTCATTTTGTACTGTGGCCCTGTTGGTGTGATGGAAGTTGGTGGTTGGGCTCTGATAGAAGTATTGAAATTGACCATATTATTATTATACGACGAGTGCTGTTCGTTTTTCATGAGATGTGTTGCGTTTTCATCATCTGCCAAGATTGATGAGTCCTCTCGGTACACCTGCCCAATGCCACGAAGAATATTAGGATCGAAGTCACCCATTTGGCACGGAGTTGGGCTCGAGGAACGCGACTGGGAAGGGGTTGTATGATTCGGTGAGTGGTAGGCTAATGGGAGGTTCCGTGAGAACGTCGTGTCATACGACTTTGCATCTGAATTTGACACAGTACTCATTGAGTGAAGGTCTTCAGCAAGACTCCTGTGCCTGTTGTAACCTTTTTTTGATCGGTACATGATTCCCCGTTCGCCCATTAATACGTAGGGAATCCCGAAAAGGTTGCGTAATATAGGATGTTTTTGGTTGCTCGGTATGTGGAATTTGGGGAAATTTCTCAAGGTTCGGCTTTTGCCTTGTCACAAGTATTACACGTGGGAGATTTTGGTGAAATATTTCGGTGTAAAGGGGAGAGAGAGTAGATGATACCGTTTGCCGCGATATTCTGGATGTTTTGGGCCGAACAGAGGAACCGCACATATGATTGGTTTAGTCAAATCTAACTGAAGTCTAGATTTCCTGGCCTAGTTCTGGAGCCGGCCCGGGGTTTGTGTGCCGGCCGGCGTATAGGAGACGCTGTAAGAGCGCCTCTTACGACATGGTACTTGATGACGGTAATCCTTCCGGGTTCGTGAAACGATGATTGGACAACATAGAGCTGCGGTGAAACCTATTCTATAAGCAGCCACTGTATTTGCTTGGTTCGACAGTGTTGCATCTGCTGCAAGTGATACCTTACCTAATTTACACTATCTGATTGGTTAAAGCAAAGTGATTTCAAGTCAAAGTCTTCTCAAACTTAAGCAAAACACTTTTAGATGATTTCTTGACTTAAACTTCCCCATTTATCAATCGCTCGGCTCCTTGACTAAAAGTCTATTTATCTGTCCAGAGAAAAAGTGAGCTGGCTGGATTGAGATGAGGCTCTTACAAGTCAGTATTACCCAGAGATTGATAATTACTCATCAATGTGTTACGGTACGCGAAAGCATGATTGGCTCAGTGTTTTTCTACTTCGACTCGATACAGTTTGGAAGTTGTCATGTTAGGTAGCTAGGTATGTACCTATGTGGCGCGTAGTTGGAAAGAACTCACTCTAATCTAATTTCGGTCTTTCTGAGCAGAAGATTTCACAAGTAACAGTCTCAGGCTAACGAGATCCCGAGTCTTTGGTCTGAGGAAATAGTTGGTTTATATCAACTTTCCTTAGAAATATGTCGCTCTCTAAGCGCGGGTTTCTCCTTTAATGGTGTATCTATTTTAGAGGTTGCTTCTTAATTTCAGTATACTCCGACTAACTCTATCAAATACTTCATCACTCTTCACCTTTCGGAGTTATTTCGAGCCATCGGTGGCATAAGCTCTTAGAATTAAATGCTTCAAAACGACTCATAATTGAAATATCCGAGGATCTGTTGCTGATTAGTTCACGCAACCTTGTCATCGCTCCGATGTCTTTCTTGTTACCAGAACAAAATGGACAACGCAAACTTGGAAAACGGTAGGTATACGGCTAGATATTAGTTTTGTATTCTGAGTCGCTTTTAGGTTGCTGACGAAATGGATATATCTAGGTCTTCAAGTAATCCGATGTCCCACGACCAAAACACCGACACAAGCTCTGTTCAGTATCGCTTGCTCCAGAGGAGCATGGGAACCCGGGGCCCTGAAGACGATAAACTCCGTGCGATGGAGATACTCAACTTAATAAAGACGTGTGATACGCGTTGCCACTCTGGAGAAAGTTGTAAAAATAATTAAATGAGGTGGATATCACATACACGGGTTGGAAACGGAGTGAAATATGACTTGGGTACTTTAAGCCTAACATTGGGTGGCAACTTTGATGCTTCAAACTAGAATTCTACAGAAGAACCGCTCCAAATCTCCAAAACTATCCATCGGTCCAATATACGAGACATGTTGGTCTGGGCGAAGAGTTACTACGCAACCATGCTTCTTACTTACCCCGTACTCATCATAGGGCGATTGGCATGGCTCAAAGTCTTCCACATCATTAGAGAATACCTTCCAGTAATCCCATCCAAGCGCATCATTCCATGGATGATAGACGGGGTGAAGACGAAGAATATTGAACTCTCTAGTACCGGCGTGTATGAGAAACACTTCGAATACAGCGCGGTCCGCAGTTTTATATCGTCCGAGGAGGCTTTCGAGATTCACTCCTAGTTGCTGTACTTTCTCAAATTGAGATGGGGATTCAAGGTCTCCCGCAAAAACTAGGATCCTCCAGGTTCCGTTATTGGGAAGCATGTCTGACAGATGGACAAGGTTTCCTTCCGCATTGCACTGTGTAGTCTATAGGTTAGTTGAGAGGTGCTATGAGATTTGAACATCGTAGCTAGTGGATATATCAAAAGAACAGAGCACAAAACTTACGACCACTTTGTAGGATGGTAGGCGCTGGCCTAGCTTGATGTTATCTGCCAGATCTTGTTGGCTGGCAATATCTATGAGCTCACTTGGCGTGTAAGTGATCGCGACGCCGCTGATAAACTGAGAAAATTGGTCCCTAAAGGGTTGGTAGTCTTGGGATTCTTTGCTGGGACCCATGGAGTAGAACTTGGTCATCCGTTTGTCTAGTTCGATCAAGGCCTTCGCGACGTTCCACCGTTCCTGGGTGTAAGTGCGAAGAATGCTTGGTTGGGCGACGCCAGTGATGACCATCCCAAGCTTCCATCCGAGGTTGTAGGCATCTTGCATTGACACATTCATCCCCTGGCCAAGTGTTGGGGAGTGTGTATGTACGGAGTCGCCAGCTAGAAAGATTCTGTCGATGTCTCAGTACCGTTCCGGACTTCTGAAAGGGGCTCTAACCTATTCTTAAAGTCGAAAGTTGGTGCTAAGCGTTGGCCAACCTTCAAAGATCAGTACTAAGTCATACACAGAATCCAGTGGCTCACCGTGTAGACAGAATGCCAGTCGCATATCTTGAAGTCGATATGGTAGGGCTGAAACATCTTCTTGGCATATCCAAGAATCCTCTCAGGGGTCACATCTTTGGATCCAGCCAAATCATTCCCTCGGAGTGTCTCACCCAGCTGCACATACAAACGCACAAGGCGGTTTTCCCGGGGTACTGTCATCACGCTGCCGTGTTTTGAATGTATCACGCATGAAATTCGAATATCAGCTATTGCGAGTCAGCGATAATACTGCCTGCCTCTGTTAACAGGAGAGGGAACCTACGGAAGTCTGTCAGGGGCACAACATCCATAACCCCGAAGTGGGTGTCGGTCTTCTCCCCTTCCATGTGGATTCCAACTTGGTGTCTGATCCAACTGTGCGCGCCGTCACATCCAACGAGATACTTGGCTCTAACGATTTCTTGGTTATCTTTCGTCGCGCCTGTACTGATATTAGCTCCATTTTTAGTAGTAGAATGTTCATTTCCAACAACCTCACCATCGCATGTAACTGACGTCTCGTCCGGATCTATTCTACGTAACGTCACAAATATCGGGTACACGTCTTTGTCGTGATGGCTTGCTTCTTTATCATCGAAGCGGAGGGCCGTAGGTATCGTATTTCTCTCCACACTAATCCTCCCTTCAGATCTGATCTTGTTTTCAAGGATCTCCTCCGTCGCCCCCTGGTTTAAACCCGATTGGGTGAATCGGCTCAGATGACAAGGCTGAGCCACGGTTCGCTGCGTGCGTCGGATGTGGTATTCGTTTCCGGGATCGGGGTTCTGTCTTCGGCATTAAGTAGATGTGACGTAAGAACGACGTGTCGACGATTCGGGTAGGCACTCACCCACGAGCAGATCTCGTTGATGTGATAGGCACGCGAAATGATATCTTGCGCAGCTCCGAAATTGTGCAAAATTTCGAGTGTCCTCGAATGCAAGCCATCTGCACGCCCGGTTGCGACTCTGGAATCCTTCTCGTCGATTATTCTAGTCTTCATGCCGAACTTACTCGCCCATAACGCCAATACCAACCCCGCCGGCCCAGCGCCGACAATCAACAAGTCGACAAACGATGTTACTGGGTTTTCGTTCGCTGTCATCTTGGATGCTTTGGTGGATATCGTTGATTTGACGCTAAACAGCGCCGTTATAAAGCATCTATGATGGATCCCGTATCTTAAGTGTAGTTGTAATCCGATCGAGCGGGACACAGATCGAAAAGGGGGGGAGATTGGGGCGACGGTGACGTCAGTTACACGAAACGATAGCCAATGTTACGGTTCAACAGTGAGATACACAAATCGAGGAATCATTCTGTCATCAGCGCATGGGTTTATTAGGCTTGCTACATATGTAGGTGGTAGTAGGGATGGTTGAATCGATAGACCTAAAGATCTGATTGATGATGAGGTGGCTCGAAAGTGATAGATACTACAATACTAAAAATCCAAGATGTATTTAATAACGGTGAAATCAATGTTTAACTTCCGTGAGTTAAGTAGTTTGTAACAAATGCGACCATGGCTATAGATGTTGATACTAGTAGCCTCTTACGTGGAGGCCACTTCAAAGACGTTGGCTTAGACACCTTATCTTTAACATTCCAAGAAATACAAGTTGATATAATCGACATCAGAGATGGTGGTCAACCCCTGGATCTGAGAGAATCCATACAATCCGGCTTGCATGAGCAGAATGCAGATGGGTTTCGATCGTTCCCGTCGTTACTTCTCTGGGACGAGCAAGGTCTGAAGTACTTCGAGCAGGTAACATATGCTCCGGAGTACTATCTGACAAACAAAGAGATATCGTTACTTGAAGAGCATAGTATCGATATCGCACGCAGTATCAAACCAGGCACAATTCTGCTAGAACTGGGCAGTGGCTGCTTGCGAAAGACCGGTATCTTGTTGCAAGCGATAGAGAATTTAGGCACACAAGTCGACTACCACGCTCTCGACTTAGATCTGAAAGAACTGGTCCGAACCCTCCAGGAACTTCGTCCGAGTCGTTTCAAACATGTTGGCTGCCATGGGTTGCTGGGAACCTACGACGACGGAACAGCTTGGCTTACTCGAAAGGCCAACGCTGAGATGCCCAAGTGCGTCCTCTCCCTTAGATCAACCATGGGAAGTTTCACGCGGACAGAAGCAGCCGAGTTCTGGAAACAATGGGCAAGTGTGTTGCGCCAAGGGGGTAGCAGCACGAGAGAACCCCCTGACGCCAAGATAATCATTGGCCTCGACGGATGCAAAGACGAGGAGAAGGTTCGCGCTGCGTATAACGACAAGGACGGAGTTAATAAGGCGTTTATACTGAACGTCCTCGAAAACGCAAACTCGCATCTTGGCTATAGATGCTTTGACCAAAACGACTGGAAGCTTAAGGGCGAGTGGGACGCAAGTGGCGGGCGGCATGTGCAATATCTCGTGCCGCAAAAAGACATACGGTTTGAGAACTCTGTCCTACGTCGAGGCGAGGAGATATTCGTCGTGCACAGCCACAAATACGACGAGAAGGACAAAATAGAAATATGGGCCGGAAGCCAATTGAGAGAGATTCAGAGATATATGAATGATGATAAATCATATGGTACGTTTATCGTGGAAACAAACTGAACCATGCTAATGTTGAAAAGGTCTGCATATACTATCTTCATTAGACTTAGAGCAAGAAGAGTAGTCCGTTTTGAGATGCGCGGAGTTATGTTGATTAGAAGCCTAGATTTATTATGTTTATACAGCAAATCTGGTTCTTATTACATGATCCATAGTGGGAGAAAATGAAACACGGTGACTTCTAAAGGACTGTTGCTGTAGCATGGATGTCTATGAAGTCAGGGTATGTAGTATCATACGCCTCTTGAACCGTCGGAACAACCACGCGCTAAGAATTATGACACCGGAGATGATTAGTATCATGGCTGCGACACCCAAAACAATACTGGCCTTATCTATGATGGGCGCATCTTCCCAAGTGTCGAGGTTTCGGTATGCCACGGACGCCCTATATACAGCGAGTGGACAGTTGATAGTAAATGCTCCAAGTTGCAGCCAGTTGTCCCTGATGAACTCGCGTACTATTATGACATGTTAACAATCTTGAATGTTCTCGATTATAAGGTCGCTTTACCTTCGGAGGATTCGGCTTGTCCCATTTTGGTATTGCTGCTCTTCCGGCGTGCTCTCAACCCACCTATCTTGTGTGAGCATTGAATCAAAAGGTACATGGTCAGACGACTTACTTTACAAGACTTCTTAAAAGGCCAGCTCCTGGGTATATCATACTATCTTGGCATAGCCGACCAGGAGATAGTCGCTTTGTGGTCTTTCAAGCCTGGATAGGCACTGTAAGTTTCACAATGCAGATAGCTAAAGAGTCGAGGGTGGAATCCAAGCACAGGGTTAGAGTGATTTCTTGGAAGTAGGAAGCGAAGATCACAACTGTGTCTGGGGATGGGGCAGTGCATGTTACGTGGGTACCAATGTAGCAGTAATTGTGGCTGGGTATTGCGGCACAGGAAAGAGAAGCTATCAACACAAAGCCTTTTTGGCTCTGTGCAAGAAAGCATCTAGAAATCGGTATCTAAAACATAATTCTTACCATGGTTCTTAATTGTTATGATGGGGAATTTCTAATCTCCCCCCTATTCATTGTGTGGCGCAAGAACTGGTCTTTGCGCCACGTTACTAGCCACCCCCTATTGGTATAGGTTAAGCAGTGTGTAACTCGAGGCGGGCTCATACAATATTCCGGTACCTCTTATCCTTTCTCTCAGCATCCATCACTAATACCAATCACAGGTACCCATGAAATTACAGATAGCGCAGTGTTGACAAATCTTGGGTAGTGGTTGATTTAAGAATTGATCCCTTGCATTTGATGTTAGACGGTATAAATAGGTCGACCCGAGGGGATGGATCAAGAACAATTTACCCAGCATGCCGGCACCTCGGCCTTAAAATATGTGACAGGACCATCATTCCATCAACCTCGACTTGCATTTCGTACTTGACCGATAGGTAAGCGATTTATTACACTGTTTATGAAATAGGTACGGTTGCTTATGGCTAATTTCTTGCTCGTTGTATAGCAGGAGTTAGATTGGCTGAGGGATTGCGTGAGGTTTAATTGATGCTGGACATTGGACGATAACAGTACTGTAGCTACACTGGCAGTTGCCGCGACTCAATGTTGGGATTTTTATATACCTTTATGCATTGTGATATCGTAGTATCTAGCGAAGCGGAAAGCCATGGTGATATCATACCGTGTCTAGGTATGCATTATGTAGTAACCGGACCGCATGCCAAAGATACCATCCGTCCAACCTCCAAAGCCTAGATCTAAACCAACGACTTAGCCTCGCCGTCCTTGAGCTTGCCGGCGGAAACAAGCCTCTTGACCTCCTCGCTCCACACGCCCTTGATCTCATCCGCGACCTTGAGGCCGTTGAGCTTACCAGCCAGCGCGGCAATCTCATCGGGATCGATCTTGCCCTGCACCAACTCGACGTCATTCAGCACGGAATCGATCTGGGCTGGGCTCGCATCGCCGCCGCTGGCGAAGTAGTTGGCATCCTTGACGGAACCACGGAGCACACGCTTGTTTTTCTTAACAGCGTTCTTGGCCGCTTCCTTAGCCTTCTTGTTGGCTTCGCGGTCTGCCTTGGCCTTGTCCTCAGCCTCCTTGGCGGCCTTTTCTTCGGCCTCCTTCTTCAGGCGGGCGTCCTCCTTGGCCTTCTTCTCGGCTGCTTCCTTGTCGAGACGCTTCTTGTTCTTGGCGGCGTTGGCTTCCTGGCGGAAACGCTTGATGCGCTCGTCGCTGGCGGAGGCGTCGTCTAGCAGCTTGCGCAGACGGGCGTTGTCCTCGGCCTTCTTCTTTTTGCGGGCGTTGGCATTCTTGCGCTCCATGTGACGCTTCTGATCACGGTTCTCGTTGTCGTCGGGGACATCCTCGTCGAGGTATTCGAAGGATCGCCAAGAGTCGAAGTTGTACCAGAAGTTGTAGAAATTCTCGACGTCTTCCTTGGCAGAGTTCTCGTCACCGAATGCGGGCACAGGTTGCTGCTTGGAGAAACGACCCTCGGACTTGAAGACTCGGCTCCAGAGCTTGTAGTAGTTGCCCTTGGCCTGCTCCTTCTTGGTGGGCGGGTCGACATCGGCTTTCTCGTCAACCGAGTCGAACTGTCGACGCTTGACGGGGTCAAGAAGAACCTCGGTGGCCTTCTGGATACACTTGAAGAAGTTGTCGTCTTCGGTGCTGCCTTGGGCGGCCTTCTTGTCGGGGTGGTGCTTGAGGACCTTCTTACGGTGGGCGCGTTTGATCTGATCTTCGGTTGCCTTCCATCGGTACTTGGACAGACCGAGAACCTGGTAGTGATCTTGTGACTGTGTGCAAATGTGTTAGTTAATAATATCTAACCCCCAGAAGGGCAATTAAGGGTCAAGTAAATCTTACCTTCCAGTCCTTGGCCTCACGCTGAAGCATCATAGGGTCTTCAGGTTCGCTGACATCGCTCTCATCATCCTTCTCAATCTTCTTGGCACTCTCCTGAGCCTGAATACGGTCATCTTCGGAGAATGTGCGCTTGTGACGTGCCCGACGAGCGTGGGCGAGGAAGTGAGGTCCAACGGGTTCGATGGTGCGCTGCGTCGAGGCGGTAATAGTACCAACAGGCTTAAAGTCCTTCTCGGCGGCCCAACCCTCAGGAAGGGCGGGTAGAGGTCGTGTTATCGTCGTAGTTGTAGCCATTGTTGTTAACGATACACAACAATTTGGCGGTTGTGAAAAAAGATCAAGAGAAGTTGTGTTGAAGTGGGGTGCGAACGAAAGAGATGGTCGATTATTTTTTTTCCCTTTCTTTTTTCTTATCTGACAATCCGATATGCATGGGCCACATTCAGTTATCCAGTATTATGTAACTAAGCTGATCTTTGTCCCGCGCTAAAATTCAATCTGAGGTCGAGATTGAGAGATTGTGGAGGCCCCCACTAGAATTATGTAATTGTCAGCCACAGAATTCCAACTCAGTATTATCAAGCCACTAACATTTTTATGATTCTCAAGCTTCAAGGTCACCTTCTTTGTATCTTGTATATAAGATAAAAGATACTATTTGTGTCATTTTTTGTTGCATACGAAGAAGTTATATGTTACGCTGACGGAGTTGCTTCATATCAGGGTCTTCACTATGACTATGGCCTTACCCGCCTATAGAGGCTTATTACGAGCTGCGCGCCTCGCTTTCCAAGGTACGGGCAACTCGGTGTTAGTACTACTATAACTACTATATTAAAGACTAACATCGCATTGTAGGCGATGAGCGAGTGTTCAATGCTGCGCGGGCTTCAATACGGGACGGCTTTCGCGCCAACGCATCATTAGATCCTACAAGTCCTGAGGTTCCCGGTGCCATCAAGCATGCTGAAGAGGTCGCTGCCATACTACGACAAAACATAGTGCAAGGGCAAAAAGACGGCGAAGTATACAGTATGCTTATTTCGTTTTTTTTTTATGTTTTTATGTGGGATTCCTCTAATATCATCTAGGACTACGAATACATGAAGACACGGAACGTGGCGACAATGATACAGTCAAGTTGCCAAATGGTCAAAAGGTCACCATCGATGGGAAGACGTGCGCGGATAGGTGACATGCCCTTATAAAACCATGTCCATAAAGTCTTGTATTATATGTATCATGATACCCGCCGTGTACCAACAAAAGTCAGGACCACTTTCAAGTGGTAATGCATACGTACGATAGATATCTCGCCGAAACCCTTTTATAATCGCAATGCCTAAACGCCATTCATGCAATACATCTCATCTCCTGCTATCCCGTTTTCCTGCTTTAATCTCCGGCCAAGCTGGCATAGTTGACGTCCTCAGCTCCCGGCGGTGCAGCCAATAGGGACATACTGTTGTTCTCTTGCTGCGCACCGCCATCCTGCGCCGAACCTCCCTGGGGAGCACCTTCGATAGCCTTGTTGCCACCCTGTGCTCTTCGTTGATTCGGAAATGCAGATCGTCCATCCCTGGCCATCGCCGCTCTCTGCTCTCTGTTCATCGTGCCGATCGCCTTCGGTAAACTCCATCGTACACGTAACGGACAGCCTGCGATGACCGCCTTGCCCTGGCATGCCTCAGCAGCCTTCTCCGCCGCCTCCCTCGTCTCGTAGTTGATAAATGCGCAATGCGACATGTGACTACAGATTAACGACTTGATCTTGCCGTGTTCCTTGAAGAAATCGCGGATCTTGTATTCCGGTAGGTCGTCTTCAACGCCCGTGACGAAGATGCTCATGATAGACTTGTCGGCCGGCGGCAACCAGTCCTTAGGGCCGGGTGGTAGCTGTGATGCGCTCGGGAACGGTCTGCCTCCTTTTCCTTGTCGTGTACCCCCACCGGCACCAACTGCTGCAGCTGCTCTCGAGTCGCGAGTTCGTATAGGACCCGGTCCGCCTACACCAGCTCCCACCGCTGGATTTCCTCCTGTTGAGCTACCGCCGGGTTTAGGATCGCTCGCACTCCCATCCTCGATAGCGCGTCCCTTTCTGAAATATGGTTTGCTATTGGCGAGTCGTCGCAAGAGCTCGCGTGCCTTCTCATCTGTCTTCTCGTACTCCTCGGTGCCTCTACCGTCCTCTAGCGCCTTTTCGTTGTTTTGGGCGAAGTACTCGCGGTTGATCTCGCTTTGGGGACCGGGTGCGACCATCTTGAGGGCGGCATCGCGTAGTTGAATAGGAAGACCGAACTGCAGATCGAGCATGCAGCATTGACAACAGTTCTTCATGCGCGCGCATGTGAGACAGACGTTCGTGCGTTTCTTGCGGCCGTGGGCGCGATCGGCGGACCAGGAGAATATGGTATAAGGTCGTGTGCAGATTTTACATTCGGCGCCGTAGTCTTCTTTCAGCATCTTGACATAGGGATTCGGAGGGAGGCAGTTCTCGCATACGGATGGGAAATCAGTAGATTCCCAGCCGGAGCGATTTAGGTCTTGCTTAATCTGGGGAGGCATCGTGTTGGTATAGACTCGCGATTAATGGAAATAGAATGGTGGATGTCGCAGACAACCTATATCTAAATGTAGGGTGTTGGATACTTGGAAGATTAGAGATTAGTAGAATTGAATTCGCGATAATCAAATCAATCGGGACGGAACTTGGACGTACCAAGTGTGGCTGGTGTTAAAGGTGGCGGCTTGATTAGTCATTTTTACAGCAGACAAGTTTATGTAATGGAATGGTGTGGATTCCCTGGTGGTTAGCGTTAGCGTTTCGGAATGATAACTATTCCGGAGCGATCGCATACATAGTACATAGTACATAGTAGTTTCTGAATCCCCTCAATTGTGGTGGCACTTGTAATTCTTCTCAACACCCAACTGACTTACCTGTATTCTATTATTGAGAACTCAATATCGAGTCCGTTAAATCAGTAGAAAGCACAATGGAATGGCGTGAAGATATGCGGCTTCCAAGGTTACGATGGAATTGTACGGGTTTATGCATAATAACATCAACCTTCAGCTCAAGCAATTACTTTCCCCACGGGGTTCTTCCTCTATTCATCTATCTTGGCTGTAGTCATTTCCAGCTGTCGTAATATCAAGGTTCGAGTTTGGAGCTGCAAGTTCCATTCGGGTGGGATGGGATTCTGGTTATAGTTTTTATTTTAGTTTATTCGTAAACCGTCCACGGACACTTTGCTTTGTTTTCTTGTTTTGATTTTCCAACTTGTTTCTTACTTATTCCTCACCATCATCATCACGTTCCAATATCTCAAACATTGTAAAACACATTATGTTGATATATCCCCTGAATCCCATCTCTATATGGATCTAGCTATACTCGATTAGCACTTTCAGTATCACCACTACAACGACTATCGTCACTATCCATCCTCCACGGTCTTCTTCTTCGCGGCCTTATGTTTCCACATTTACCTTCATCACGGACCGGTCTATTCACCATCTTCCATTAGACTATTTAACCCACGAACTCAGTTTGTTAAGCCGTCGAGCACTCCCCCGCAACTGAGGTCCGAACTGCGAGTGACAATCGGCCATCATCACATTATGTCGTGCTCGTACCATATCACAAGCTCTCCCATGTATAAGCACGGACTTGTTTGTCCTTGGTTGGTTTGACGAACCCGCAACTGTATACTTTCTGCTGTTCACGAGACCAATATTCCAGCAGCTAGGTCCGGACCGAGTCCCAAAATGGCGAACTCTCGCTGTTGTCTACCGTGCGGATGGTGTCGTGAAGCTTAAACGGGGCGAAGATACCCCCGATGCTATGGGAGTCAGAGCGTCATGGGGGATATATAAGTATTGTCCATTCCCCATTCCACTTGAGATTAACCAGATCATCTACACCTACAGTCCTATACTCAAGCTGCTCTATACTCTCTAGCTACGCCTATTACAAGGACTTGTATCTCCAATAACACGATGACTATGGATAACATGCAAGCGGAGGAGACTCGTCAGCGATCTGACCGACCTCCCCTCACACCCCTGAACGCCACCAGCTTCGGAGGAACCGTGTCGTACTCGACCACCTCTTCAAACGGTATTCCGAAGCATACCGTATCACACGATGAAGCAACCTTGGTGCAGGTAACTGAACCCAGGAATAGGGGCATTACTGTCCTTACCGAACGTGATTGTCCGGAGGCTCTGGCGTTTGAATGGTCGTCGGCGAAGAAATGGAGGGTTTCGATCATCATCTTCCTTGTTCAGATTTCTAGTACGTAACCTTCAGTTCACATCCTTCCTGTCTTTATGTACAGGTTCCTCCCATTCCGCTAAACTGCTAACCAAATATCTAGTGAATTTGAACACTTCTCTATATGCGAATGGTCAGAAGGGTATCGAGGAACACTTTGGTGTATCTTCTCAATCTGCCGTTAGTGGCGCTGGCATATTCTTGGTCTTCTATGCCTTTGGCTGTGAACTGTAAGATCATCTTCATCCTCAACTGTCAATCCTTTCAAGCTGACAATTCTTCTAGCTGGGCACCATGGTCGGAAGAGTTTGGAAGGAAACTTATCCTTCAATTTTCTCTCCTCTTGGTCAACCTTTGCTGCCTTCCCGTTGCTCTAGCTCCGCACTTTTCCGCTATCCTCGCTGGCCGTGCCTTGGGTGGTCTCTTTTCTGCCGGTGGTAGTGTCACTCTAGGTGTTATCGCAGACATGTATAAGGTATCCGACCAAGAAAAGCCTCTCGCTTTTATCGTCTTGTCTTCCGTGGGTGGTTCTATAATCGGGCCCATTGTCGGCGGATTCATCCAAGAGTACCTCTTCTGGACATGGACCATCTGGACACAGCTTATTTTCGGTATCTTCGTCCAGGTCCTACACTTCTTTTTGGTTCCAGAAACTCGTGCTACGGTACTTGTCGACCACCACGCGAAGAAGATGCGGAAAGCAAGACTAGAGGAAACCGGTGAGAAGCTTGAGGTCTTTGGCCCAACCGAGACGAAGACCTGGAGAGAATACATGGTTCCGGGAGAACTCTCGGCCCTGTGGTTTCGTCCCTTTATAATGTTCGTCACGGAACCAATTGTTTCTGTGTTATCATCGCTCTCTGGCTTCAGTGACGCCTTGATATTCATGCAGATACAATCTCTCGATCGCGTTTTCCGGGTGTGGAATTTCACCACCACCGAAACAGGACTTGTAGGTCTCTACCATAAGATAATGTGTGTGCATGCACAACACCTGCTAACCTGATCAATAGGCTTTTATCCCGCTTGGCATTGGTTACCTTCTCGGTTACCTGTCATTTCTTCTCGTCATTCCCCGTAACCAGGCGTTAAGGGCGAAGAGGCCACAAAACGACCATGCTCAATACGAATCACGTCTGTGGTGGCTACTATTTACTTCCCCGTGTCTCCCTATCGGACTACTGATCTTTTCCTGGACTATTACGCCCTCTGGCCATTGGATTGGTCCTATGTTCGGTTGCCTACTCATCGGTATTGCCAATTACACCATTTACATGACTACTGTCGACTACATGGTTGCGGCATACGGACCCTATTCTGCCTCTGCAACTGGCGGTAATGGCTTTGCTCGGGACTTCTTGGCTGGCATTTTGACTTGGGCAGCGGTACCCTATTACAACGCGTTCGCTATGGAACATGGCCTTCAGATAGCCAACACCGTTCTCGCGTGTATTAGTCTGCTCCTTGTGGTCGCTACATTTGCTGTATACTACAAGGGCCCGTCTATGCGCAAGCGCTCACCTTTCGCCCAGTCCCTCAGCCAAGGCGTCGCAGGCACAATGACCGAAATCCCCCCTACAGCAACCATATGAATTCATTTCGTACCTTCTTCGGAAAGTACCTAGTCAATTCTTATGCTCGACATCGGGGGGTTGGCCTATATGTCTAATAGGTTCGCCTAAAACGATAGGAAAAGAGGCTCCTCTCCATCGAGGATGATAGGGGTGAGACCGTCTCGGGACTAGACAACAGGGACGACGCTACCCTTGCGTTGGAGACAATCAGTCATGACAAGTCATTCCAGAGCGATCTGTAATGGGACATGTGGGAAGTGGATCGAGTGGACAAGGCGAAAGTGAGAAAAGGCTCGATAGCTCGGGTTGTGGAAACGGTTAATGAGGTGCGCCGAGGCCCGAAAGCCAGATTATTCCGGGAAGACCAACGAAACGACAGTACAATTTGAAGCTATCCTCAGATTAGTATAGTCGTATGGATACGTAGCTTATGGCAATGTGGAAGACAAAAGGGGTAGAAAGGAAAGGGAAATAAGGGGGATTGGCGGTAGGACTTGATGATAGTTTTCTAGAAAAAGCACATCATTTTGTATTGAAACTAATATTCTAAGCTCTGTGTTTATATGACTACACTTTTAGATTTAGTTATTATTATTTTTTTCTTTTTCTACCTGTCGTTCTTCCCAAGTTCTATGAGGGTTATGCCCAAATTACTATTTCCCGCTACCCTCAAAGTTACACATCATCCTCGAACTCGTCGTTTAGGACCGGCTCATCTGGGACATTCCCTGCCTTTTCATCATCATCATCATCGTTATCGCCATCAAAAGAAAAGAGCTCAATGATTTTCCTGTAACAGGGACGCTTGCTGCTGCTTCCGAGGGACAGCGTGTCATTCATGGAATGTCTTCACTTTCTACCGCGCTGGTCGGCACTGTCAGCAGTTACTACAAGTACAGCATCTCTGCTGGCGGCAGAGCCGGGCACCGGCAGCCTGGATTGGTAGGAGATCCAAAAAAAAATATAATGATAAAAAAGGGGGGGTAATCACCCGCATTATCAACGACCAGGAGCCATTTCCTGACCGCCTCCGAGTTCAGGTAACGCTATACTACCTCTTTCAAGTCCTCTCCTTCCTCCCTGTAATAGCAAGCTAGTTTGGTATACCTACAACCAGTGGGCTTTGATCCTATTCGGCATTCAGGGGTTTCCCAATGAAGGATGACGGATGTATGCGTGAAGGAAATAGTCTAAACGATGACTGGCTAGCATTGGGTAGCATAATAGATGATGGCATTTCTTGATATGCGTATTTGTTGCCTTGTGGTATTGTAATTGGTGTTGTTTCTTCATCTTTTTGCCGATGGAATTGTATATAGCATCCCCAATACTAGCTCTGCTTACCGTTAAGATCGTGAGTCATCTCGCGCCTTTTTGGAGGGGCAAGGGGTAAGGTGGCGCGCATAGACCTGGAAATTTTGTATAGACTACCTTTATTACATTAGGATTAATGCTAATTGATTTTGGGAATATATTCAGGGACGAAGTTTAGGTAGCCATGGTGTTGGAAGAGTTATGGTGGTAATAGATGTTGATTAGGTCAAAATCTAAATATGGAGTAAATTCCGTTTTAAGTGCAAAACGCACAGACCACCTCCCAGTGTTGCCTAAAGGTCTTTAAGTCCCTAGACATAACAATCCTCGTAAAACTCGGGCATTCGACCATGACTCATGCTTCCTCAGGATTTGAAAGACATATGCGATCACACACGAACATCTACCCTCGAGAAATTTTAGAATTTCAAGCCGGGCTCAAGCAACGTCACCATGTTATTATGCGCATACTAAATACTTAGCTATGATTCTTTATCCCCTCGCCGCCTGGACAGGGGCCTTCTTTGATGCGCTGCGCTAAGCCTTACCAAGCAAAGCTCGGTACGAAAAGTTGGCCCTGTAGAAGTGTATTCCTGCTTTCTTTTTGTATGAGATAATTATGTTGTTAAAATATCATTATGATTTTTAGGTATACAACAAAGGCCTATATAAATTATGTCGGGAGTAGGCGAAGAACTGCTATTTAATTCGCTAAAAACGCCGGTCAAAAAGGCCCCTGTTCAGGCGGCGAGGGGAGAAAGGCAATGACTGTCTTAGTAGGGATGATCGAGACAGGCAATAGGGGCTTAATTCTTCAAAACTTGAACTATACGAACCATGTATAGATAATCCCAGGAGCCTGAACAAGGTAGGTGTCTAGAGCTAGCAGCATCATGGAGCTACATGTAGATGGCTAAGGATGGGTGGATCAGGAAATGACTCGCGAGAGCTCAGCTGTCAACGACTAAAGCAACGGTGAAGTAAACGTACCGTAACAGTGATGAGGAAGAAAGTAAGAGCTGCAATAGTTGTAATCATGAAACAACACATACTGCCTAAGCATAAGGTAAAAGTTGATCACGATGGTTTATATATGTGCTAAGTTCATGAGGCGACTGTCTGCCCAGACCAAAATTCTTGAGAACCGATTTTTGCTCTCTACCTAGATAAGGGCGTTTGTCTCAAGTGCTTGCCAATTGACCTTGATATATACGTGCATTCGTCGACGTATCTTACGAAGCCATGCGGTTTCCAGTGACTACCCTTCAGATCGCTGCCGCGCTAGCCACAGCGTCTGTCCTCGAGCCACGCCAAGGTATCGACACATCGCTTGTTGAAACCGCGGAAACCCCAACTTCGGTCTCTATACCCGTTGGGCCTACGGCTGACTCTACCTCCTACAATCTTTCTGAGGCCACCGAGTCCGCGACCGAAAGCCCATTACCCGTAGGAACGGAACCGAACACACGCGCAGAAATCGTCCCACGTCAGACTGCATGCCAACCGCTTCCCACCGGGGCAGGACCCGTGCCTACCCCTGACACCGAAAATGCTTTTCTCAGGTTCAGGGCGTTTGCAACGATTGCCCGTCAGGCACCCACCCCGTCCGGGTATAACGAGACGTTCGTAAATCTGCATGCCAGGACCGAAACCTACGGGTATCTAGGGTTTTCAGTTTCCAACTCGTACGACACCGAGGGCTGCGCGGACCAATGCAGCACCGTGTTCAGGGGCTGTCTAGGGTTCAACATCTTCTTCGAACGCGACCCCACCCTCTTCCCAAGCAGAGGCTGCAGGAACCCACCGGCGACCACCACGATCAAATGCGTCTTCTGGGGCGGCGACGTCTCGACCGAGACAACTACTAACAACACTGGCGAAGTTCTAGCTTCGTTCCACGTGGTGATTGCGGGCTCCAACGGATACCTGAGGAATATCGTTCCTGATGTCCCGGGCTACGACGGCGAGGCAACGGGAAACAGCACCATCGACGCGCCACAGGGTGATACCAACGGCGATCCTGGAGACGGCACCTTCATCGGTGCCAAGATCTTCACGACCACGTTCTTCGATCCTGCGCTCTGCGCCGCGGCTTGCGATGCACAGACTCGACACAATCTGGCTAATCCGCCTCGTCGGGGGCAGCCGCAGATATGTCGCTTCTTTACGACGTACTTGCTTCATAGGAATGGCCGGATTGTGGGACAGTACTGTGCTCTTTATACGCAGTATTACCCCAGACGGTTTGCTACTGATACTGTAAGTAAAAATGATCGTGCAGGTGATAATGACCTAGCTGACGCTCTGTAGGGTGCGACTGTGGGCGGAGACAGGCTGAGTATCACCAATGCCTTTTCATATCGGAATAGGAGGCCTAGGTAGACACGATGGTGGTAGTTTCAAGCATGGTGGAAGTCTAATGGCGAGCTGCTAATTTTCTGAAGGAATATGATATATCGTGTATGCTATTCGAGTAGGAAAAGAGTATATGAATTGAACCCTTCATCAACTTTCTCCAATGTTACTCCCCAAATTTGCTCGTTTACGTGGCGAGTCCAAGTCTGCGAAAGTTCCACGGTTGCCCAACGGACTGCCTTGATGATGGTCGCCGTTCAAGCTATCCTTCCCAGTAATCCTAACCACGAATTGCCGTGCCTCGATAACAATCTGGAACGCCTTTAACAGCCCAGGAAAAAGAGTATCCATCTGCAAGTTCGCCTGGATTGATTTCTCTATCACTGTTTGTACGATACGAAAAAGAAATCTAAGTCTCGTAAACCCAGTATTATAGCTGTTCAATGCCGTTAATTCCACAGAAAGACTCTCTAGAATTTCTTCGAGTTGCGACGAGTTCCTTTGTGGATTGGTGTCCCAAAAGTCATCTAAAGCACTGGAACATTGTCGAGACATCGTGTGACTATTGCAATGCTTGAATACCTAGTGCTATGATAAAACATGTGACAGGGTATTTACATGTAGATGAACCAGATCCACTGACTTGAAGATCGACTCTAGCGCCATATTTTAGGAATCTCGAAAATAAGGAGGTGTTCATCGCCGTCATGAAATTTTGATCACGTCCCTCGAAGCACGTTCGTCGGAGGAAGGAGTGCCACCAATTTGGAGAGAGTCGACCATCGAGATGCTGCCTATGCTCTAAAACGTCGACCATAATGTTGACGTGGCCCTGGGTCCATTTGTCTATATTCATAATCTTACTGAATGACAGTATAGACGAGTTATCGAAGGATCTCGGGTCCTCCTTCAACTTTATGCTGACGTATCTGTCGATGCCTTCTGCGACGATTTCCGGACGAAAAATTCCATTAGATACAATTTCGAAGCAATCAGGCTCGCTGGAACCATGGATATGCTGGCAAATTCCTTCGGCAGCATCAAGATGCATCATCGCTGAGTCTTCGCGTTCTTCGAGGGCTTTATTTGCGTACCTCAGACCCCCTTTCCGGAATCATTCATCGAATGGGGGAGTTGCTCGACCTTTCATTTGTACCTCCATCAGCTCCATCTTAAGCATGAAGACGAAGCCTTTGAGCGTTGAAAGATTCAGCATAAAGTCCGGGCCGCTTCTTTGCAATAGAAAATCATCCATGTCCTTTGTGAGCAGAAAGTCTCGCACAGTCCGATCGAGAAACTCAACCCTGTCCTGCTTGACTTCTAATAGGCCTCCGCATCTTGCATTCATTCGGCAACACCACTGATCAAACATGAAATTGGATCCATCTGATTCGAAAGATCCTGCTGTCTGATTTAAAACATAATTTTCGTCTTCCTCCTCGTTTTCAAGTCCTCGATATATCAGCACATTGAGCGCCTCGTGTGCATTGGTTGCTACGCGCAGCGTCCGCGCCATGTATCGGTGATAAAGAGGATCAATTAATTGTAACATATGTTTGAAGAAAGGTCCAAGATCGTCAGGAAAGCTTCTCAGTTTTGCTTCTAAATATTTCATGCTGCTACCATCAGTCAAGCCTTTTTTGAGAGATCTAGTAACGAGAAATACCCATAGGAACACACTATGAGCTCTGTTGGTGATCCCATCGACTAGTGATTCCATTTGTTCTCCTTGGAAGTACCGCTCATCCCATCTGGGATGTTCTAATAGTCGGTCCTGGGTATAGACTAAGATATTGTTGTGTGTTAAGTCATGGATGCGCAACTTTTGAGAATGATTAGAACCAAAAGCATCCTCAAAATCATTCCATGGCCGACTCGAGACACAAAACTTGAAATTTGGCGACACAGACAGACGTTTAAGAGCCTGACACATTTCGGAGTGATCACCGTCGAATTCATCCAGTCCATCGATAAATATGCAATGTCGAGGTGAAGAAGGATGTTGACCTAATTCCTGAATGGCCTCCATCAGTTCGTGGGTAGACCATTCATTGGTGGTTGCAGAGTCCAGAAGGCTCAAGTTCGACCATCGTAGTGGGCATACTCTGGATATCTGTTCTGGGCAAGCACGGAACATGTCATACAGCAATGTTTGAAGGAGTCCTTGCTGCGACTTCTGCATATCCGTACCAGCAGACCAAAAGTAGTGCGCTGCAATGGCAAGTTTATTTGGTTCTGCCCATTTCTCAAGTGACTTTCGTGTTCTGCGGTCATCGGCGATAAACTTCATCAGCGTTGACTTGCCAGAGCCTGCCCTACCGGACACCCAGAATATTCCATGTCCGTAATTGAGCCAAGCAAGCAATGATAAACTTTCCTTGTGGTTATCATCCTGTGAATCACCTTGCTGTTGATTATTTTTCTGCGTACTTTGCGACGGGTCCAGTATCCATCGAAATGTTTTCCTGTGGGCTTCGATAATATTTTCATGGCGTCGGGGTTGAGACGGGGAGCTTAGGCTCTTGAGAAATGCCTGTTCTCTTTTAATGACTGCTAAGTCTTGTTCGGTCAGGCTTAAGCTGGAAATTCCTCCTACTAAGCCCCCAACAGGGTCTGATGATCCCTTGATCCGTTTGACCCCTGGCATATTGTTGCATTGAAGCAATATGCTTTGGGATTTCTGACAGCTGATCTTCGAGACATTTGAATCTTGTGGCCTGATCCATTCTTAGATCATAACTCTCTTTCCGAAGTTTTTTTTTAATTCATCGTACGTGCAAGACTGCTGCTGACTGGAGTACCTAGATATTAGACTTGTTGTAAAATTCGACGCAAGTAAGCGGGACAAGCTCACCTCAAAACCTCAAAGAAATGCATACGTATCATCTGCTGGTATTGTAATATCCTTTCTTTCAGCTCCTTTACTTTCTTGGCGCTCCAGGCAGTTTTCAAGGCCACAATAAATGTTTTCGCCGGGCGGAACGATGAGTCATCTACGCGGAGTTTCCGAACAGTTTCTAGGAGGTGTTGGCAGAGAATGTTGCAGTCCACACCTAGCTTTTCTAGGCGGTTGATATGCCATTGATATCCAGTTTGCTTTCCCAGGCCGGCCGAATTGAGGTCCCCGCCAGGCAACGCAGAATCATCACCGCAATAGCTAGATGTCGGGTAGTTTGCCCCTTTACCCACCGTACCGGGAAAGGGGGATAATCAAGAATCATTCTGTACAAAAGAATCATTCCCCTGAACACGACACAATTTTCCCAACAGTATGGTCTTTCGTCACGGAATGATTCCTCATAGCCCGGAATGAAAATTCAAAAGAAAGAATAGGAATTCCTGACTGTAATGTCGTAATCACTTGTCGCGATAGCCTCATTACTCCACTACCTACCTACACCCGGGCAACCACCCAAGCAATCTATTACTACCTTTTATTACGACATTTTCTATTTTTTTTTTTATTACTTTCTACTGGATTCGAATTACGGACCTTTACGAATTACTTTTATTTTATTTTATTTTATTTATTTTCTACGAGGCATCTGCTAACTAAGACACCTGATATAATTACAGCTACGAGAACAAAGATTTCAGGTCATTTGTATTCATATACCAGGTCAATACAACAGTCAATTCAAATAATTTCCAGATGATGCGCAGGTTGATTTGAATAGCGGCCGTACTGACGATTTGACTGACGATTTGATCGGCGACGATATTGTAATCCGGGGATGATAGGAATGGTTCTATACTAAGGAAGGATTTTGTATTTAGAAATGGTTCTGGGATTAGGAATAGAAATTACATATAAAATAAAGGAATAAAATTGAAAAACCAGGATGAAACGCGTATTATGGAATGAAAGTACAGCTTTTTCAAAAATGATTTCAGTAAAAAGGTTGATTTCAGGTGTGGATTTTTATTTCCCTGAGGTGGTTATTCCACCTTTGTACCTTACCACCTAATTTGTATGGTGGGGTACAAAAATCGTACAGAATCCTCTCTCCTGAAAAAATCATTCCGCAAAAAAAGCTATTCCAGGAAATCACATTTTCCCGGTACGGCAGTTTAGAGCTGTAAGTGCTTAGACTTTCGTATATTTCTTGGAGCTTAAGGTTAATTTCGGGGGCGTCTTTGACTGATTCGGCGATTTCGACAGTCGTTGAGATAAGTCCTGAGACGAAAGCGACGAACTGAACCACATTGCTGGCGAACCCCACCGCCACTAATGCTTCCATTATGTTCCCATAAACTTGGGGAACTCTGGGAGTCCCCTATAAAGATAAAAATTAGACCGCTGCTATAGAATGAACCGGACGGGAGATCATGTCAATTCGCCCCGGCTCCTTAATATAAGTACCCAACTCCGCGCTGTCCCATAGTTATTAACGAATGATGGAAAGGGATCTCAGGCATCTGGAGTCGGAATGGAGGGGTTTCACAGCGTTATAACCAAGTATCTCTCATAGACAGTGCCCGAAGCCACAGTAGTACTGAGGAGGGGCGCATGAAATACAGGATGGGTTGGTTGGCTAATTTATACCCTATCGTACGCCGTTAATGGCATCATGACACAGCACCACAAGGCGCAGTAAGCAATACTCAGTATTAGGCTCGCTAGGTACATTAACCTGGAACTTAACACAGCCCTTCTGAGATCTACCGCAATGCAGAAACGGGGTCACTTGACGCCTCCGCCGCATTTGGTGCCTAGGTAATTATGTTCTATAGCCTCGATTTTCGTAGAGTTTCAAAGTATCATACCCATACACATGTATGATTGCTAGAAACCAGTAGACTGTCGCAGCACCTTTCCTCTGCTGTGCTCTATTGTACTAGATCCTGCAGTTCTTACCTAAATAGATACCTAAGCAAGCGAAGCAAAACCCCATGGGCCTCTCATAAAATACCTTAAGAAGTTATAGCGCTGTGGTGGTGAAGCTGGCTATTTTCTATCTGCTACGTTTCTACTATTCGCTGGCCCCGGCAACTTGGTGCAGCCTCCGAAGCTTAGGTGCGTCCCATAGATTAGTTCACCCACCCCCGAAGCAGACGAACTTGAAAATAAAGCCTGAAGCAGAAACTCATTTGCGGGGTATTGCGGCTTTAGAGCTGCGGAAAACTTTCTGGTCCTGATAGTATAGGCGTATAGGACATGGGGCTGACCGTACTTCACAGAGGCGAAGTCAGCCTAGAGCGCCCAGCCAGGAAGGTAATACTTATTGCGCCCAATGGTGCCTGAAGGTGCCCGACAATATAAAAAAGTGGTCAAATAGTAGGCCATTGTGATGCAACGGGACGTCTCTGCCATAATGCTTCCACACCCGTCAATAAGGTGGCCCATGCACCGAGACATCAATAATAGGGGGTGGGGAAACATTATGACACTGAAAAGTTTAGCCTAGCCCTTGCCCTGGCCCTGGCTGTAAATATAAGGCATCTAGCGCTAAAATGCGTCCTTTGGGAGTTTGATTGCCCGGGTGCAGGTGGTTCAGATCTCTGGAAAAAAGGGGTGCCGTACAGGTGCCCTAGGACCACTGTAATTACAGAGCTATTAGCACAATAACTCCTTTTTCAAG
The DNA here is from genome assembly GCA_002120315.1 of Hypoxylon sp. CI-4A. Lineage (NCBI taxonomy): Eukaryota > Fungi > Ascomycota > Sordariomycetes > Xylariales > Hypoxylaceae > Hypoxylon > Hypoxylon sp. CI-4A. The sequence goes on along the minus strand of KZ111637.1, from coordinate 10,537 downwards.
AGGAGCAATAGCGCATTTACCCCTGAAAGGCGCTGTTAAATCTCTCAAATTTGATTTCTCTTTGAACAGGTAGTACCTAAGCTTAAAATCATTAAATTTCAACGGATGTATTATCTAATTTCATTTACCGTGACCTTAATATCTCACATAAAATTTAATTATTAAATCAACTATCCGTACCTCATAACTAAGCTTAAAATCGTGGTAGACCTAAAGCCTCTCTTCTTCCTGTGCTGGCGGGATCCAGGTATGGCACCTCTCCAACCCCTGAAGCTCTTACTCCTGTTCTAATTCCTTCCACAAGATGCGTATCGGGCTATTTCAGCTGGCGTTAACACATGAACAACGGCTACTAAGGTAGTAGGAACAAGGAAGAGGAATATTGCGAGAAACTTATTACTCACAGTGGCTGCATGTAAAGTACAGGCATTACTCCAGATGGCACAGGCACCTTTTGTCCAATGCATCCGGGCTATGCAGTCGTGGTTACGAGTGATGAGCCTCATAACGTATTCGCGAATCATAGAGTCCTCGTAGGAATACACATCATTGATTCGACTAACATGGAGACCAACACCAGCAAACAAAGACTTCCAGCCGGTAACGGGGTGGGTTCGGATGACAGGGTGCGACGGCGAGAACTCAAATTCGACGTTAAGGGGCGACCCCCGTGGGGATGTGACTTCGTACCCTCCCGCTTTGCAAGCTGATTCGAATACGGGCTGCGCGCACGTCGCGGTCAACGTCTCGAAGAACTTCTGGTAAGGAGGCGACAGTCGGTCATATAACTCGTACCCGGATACCCAAAGAGTATCGCCGCCGGCTGCCGGTGTATCCTGCATACGCAGAAAGGAGAAGTCGGATGGGCAGTTCTCGAAGAGACCTGATATTTAATGAGTAATTGGGATGCAGAATAGACAGGCTTGGCTATCAACATACTATCGCTATGCCATTCACGCCCCAGGTCTTTTGGTTCACTAGCTAAATCAGGACGATTCTTCATCGTGGCATATAGTTTCTTGGCGGCCTCGGAGTTGATAACGTAGCTGGCAATGCGTTAGTAATCACGCTTGATATGTCACGTATGTATTCTATTCCCTTTTAACTTACATATTCCTGTCTGTGGTGCCATCTGCCATTGGGAAGTTATTTGGGTCATTATACAATGGATGCACGTGTAAGCCATGGTCTGGAGGCCGACCAGTAAGTTTTCCTAGCATGTCGGTGATATACTTCTGTTCTTCGATGGAGAGGTCATCTTGAGCAGCCCTGAAGAAGACAACGCCACGCTCGCAGATAGTGATTGCAAGATCTCGAAGCTGCTCGTCGGCATTGGGAGATTTCAGTATATCCTTGAGCTTTGCTGTGGGATACTCCCGCCCAATTATCGGGGTACTGTCGACATAATCCAGGTGATCAATCGATGTGCCTTTCTTCAGGGGCTCTCTGATTAACTGTCTTGTAGCTAAGGAACCCATATCGTGAAGCGCTTAATCTTCTAGAAAACCATTTATCCGTATAGGTAGCTTATTAGATTATAGGAAGATGTGGATGAAGGGTCTTCGTACTGATGGGACCGGGGAATTCTCCAACTACTTCAATCTAAATCCTTGGTCGTATTCAATCCTTTTGCCGTTCAAGAGATGCGGGGGCAGCTGGTCGGCTATCTCCATTAGGACATCGGCAGTGTGAATCTGGTGAAGTTCGTTGGGGTTTGGAAGCGGGGATAACGGAGGTCGTTGCTTTATAGTTTGCTTGATGGCGCTTTCGGATGAACATTGAGTATTCGGGATAAGAGGTATCGGGCTTGCTGCACCACATATCACGAATGGCTTCTCTCCTATGATTGTTGAAGGTGTCTTCTAAGCCACTTCACTTTCCATATTCATTTGACCTCCTAGGTACGACTACCACAGACGGAATCATGGCGGTTGGGGTGGTTTCGGCGAACCCGTTGCAATTGGACGTTCTCAGTCATAGAAAGTGCCTCCTGATATGTTTCGTCGTTACCGTTTCGAGTTTCCAATATGGCCTCGACTATTCCCTTGTCGGTGGCTTCATGGCCATGCCTGGTTTTCTGCGGGTGTTTGGCTATTATGACGAAGCAACCAGGAAATGGTCCATCGACCCAACTGTTCAACAGCTTATCTCTTCTCTAATGACCATCGGTACATTCGTTGGTTCGCTCTCTATTGGACCCTTCAGTTCTAGGTTTGGACGGCGACAAGGACTATGGACAGCGTCGGTATTGAATTACATTGCAACGGCGATCATGATTGGGACGACGAATGTAAGCGCCCTCTACTTCGCGCGCTTTGTCCTCGGTAGGTCTGCTATTCCAATCGTAAACACAAATCTGAAATCTGATATCAGTATGTAAGTGGTAGCTAACATACTAGACTCATAGGTGTTTCGGTTGGCTGGTTTCTCACGTTTGCTCAGATATACATTAACGAAGTTGCCCCAGCGCATCTTCGGGGAGTTGCCTTCGCAGTATACCAAAGCCAGCTTTCCATAGGCTCCATTGTTGGGGCTGCAATAGACAATAGGACACATAATATGCTTGGGAAGGAATCATATCGAATCCCCCTTGCAATTTTCTTCATTGCTCCCACTATTCAGACAATATCTCTTTTCTTCTTCCCTGAAAGTCCACGGTGGCTGATGATTCGAGGAAAGGAGGCAGAAGCTGAGTCAGCGCTTCGGGGACTCCGTAACAAGAATATCGAAGAGGCAGAGTTCCAAGCGGAGTTCGAAGAAATCCGCACATCTACGGCACAGCAGTCAGAGTACCTGACTGGTAAACATCTATGGGTTGAGATGTGGAAGGGTGTCAATCGACGAAGATCACTCCTTTCCAACGCAGTTGTTTGCTTTCACTGTGCTAATGGTTAGTACTAATTCAATATACGTGTATGATGGTTTATGCTTATAATCGTGTTCAGGCTCCTCATGGGTAAGTACATCTTCTTGTACGGCTTGGTCAATGGTCGTATAGGTAGTCAATGATAAGTAGACTTTACTAACCTCCCAACAGTTGAATATCTACGGAACATATTTCCTCACTATAGCCGGAGTGGAGGATGCATTTGCCTACTCCATTATGATAACATGCATGGGATTTATTGGTATACTGGCAAGTTTCATAGTCGTTCGACACATCGATCGTCGTGTTATCCTGCTCATTGGGGTAGCTGCATGTGGTTTCTGCCAACTTGCATTTGCAGTTGCCTGGACCGTGGCTCCAGGGAGTGAAGCCTCTGCTAAGGTAGTCGTCGCCTTCAATGCGCTATTTACATTCTTCTATACCGCCTATGGTGAGACCCCTGACTACCTATGATATACTGGATTGATATCATGGAGGCTGGCTTTGCTAATATTAGAAGCACCATATGCCTGGCTTTTAGGAGGCGAGCTGCCGAGCAATCATCTTCGAGCACATACCTACGGTGTGAGTACCGCGCTTAACTTCTTGGGAAACTGGCTTGGGGTGTTTACTGCGCCGTATTTCATCAACCCAGCTAGCTTGGGATGGAGCGCTAAATACGGGTTCGTGATGATTTTCTGCCTCGGTCGATCTTCCACTGACCACCTAGTGCCACAGGTATATTTGGTTCTCATCCAATGTGGTCGTGTTCCTTTTCACCTGGTTTTTTGTGCCGGAGACTCGTGATCGAACCCTGGAAGAGATTAACGAGATATTTGAAGCGAAGACCCCAGCACAAAAGTTTATGGGGTACACATGTGCGGGAACAGAAGCGGTCAGAGCAGCAGTCATTGAGCAGAAGAATGCAAGCACAACCCACATGGAAGATACGCAAAGGTAGATTTATACCACTTATCGTGCTTCTTTTACCTATGATTTATACGTCAAAAGGGGGGGTGGTCGGGTAGCTTACCCCTCCCACACGTGCGTTATGGACATCGATGTGGGCCAGCCAGGGGGTGTCGCCCATGTCGAGTCATAATATTTCTTCTGCTGTGCCGCAACTGACTAGGTACCTGAGTCGAAGGATCGGTAAACGTCTGACATTCGGCTTCTACGAACATTCTGAAGCCGCGGTCACCTTGTTGATAAGACATATAATATGGTATATATGTGTGATATTCCACCCCGCTGCCGATAAATCGAAATGAGCGCAGATTTGGGTGGAACGCTGCAAAGGTGGAGGGATCGACAGACCGGGGAATCTCTCAAAGGAGTCTAGCGTAGAAGAAGAGCTGTTTGTGTTTGTGGCTGGGCTTGGGTTGACCGATGGGGTGAATCTGAATCTCAATTTAATGATCTTGATTCTTTGGAAATCTGACAAGTTTGTTTCGTAAATAGACGTAAATAGTATATACTATGGAGATCGAAAGGCTTGAATCTGGATCCTACATGTTGATACCAGACATATAATGTTAGGTGGTAACAATAATTATCAGAAACAGTTTAATGAAATCCATAACATAAAAAAGAGGATCGGCCTGAGTCCCACGCTATTGGCTGAAACCGTCCGTACGAGCAACCCATACGAGGTAAACGCCTAGCCGGACCGCCAAAGAGGCAGTGTATGAGCTAAGAAGACGCGTCATTTAAACAGCGCCGTAAGGCTGATATACATAGTATGTGAAGCTTGTCAAGGTGAAGTCCGCGGCTAGATTTTCGGCATGTCCCCATATGACACGACGTTGTACTTATGCAAACGCCCCCATCATCCCTAACCCGTTCTTTACCCCTGGGACTTATGAATGCTCCGCCTCATGTTTCGGACGAGCTCAGTACGGCACCGTCCATCCTTCTCAACGCGGGAGTAGCCTATCATGCATCCGGTCTTGTGCATCCCGGCATGTGAGAAGCTATGGACCGGACTACTATAGCGTTGATGTCAAGGCCGAGCAATACTATAGCGATCCTGTCATCACGTTTGCTACCTAAATTGTCAACTACACCAAAGATGGCAAAACCTCGGCGGAGAGAATCGATGATGTCTGGGCGGGATAGCATTGGAGAATGCACCATGCTACCAAGCTAAGCAGCGAATCAAATTCGACGTCAACGGCGTCTGTGCTTGGCAAATACACGCTCATCTGTGTTCCCATTTTTGTACCTTATTAATACTGACCTATCGACCGCCAATCGCCCAACTATCGTCCATCAACTGCCGATTACTAAACTCTCCTATACATCTAATCGACCCCAGCACTTACAAGCTAGTCTCAACTTCGATAAGACGTCCGTTATCCACCTTGTAAGAACGACCAAGGTTTTTTGACTCTAGTATACGAAAGTCATCAAAGGGTTATCGATGGCGACAAGTGCACCGAGTTGGCCTGGAGTGCGTCCGGTCAAAACATGCACAGAATGCAAGCAATCGAAGGTGCATACACTATTCTCCGTGGCGGCATTGACAGGACTAATGGTTGGTTAGCTTCGATGTGATTCCAAGGACATGTTCCCGAATCCCTGTTCGAGATGCCAGGCAAGAAATCTGACTTGCACCGTGGACCCGTCCTTCCGAAGGACACCGGCTCGAAAGTGCGTCTCTCGGCCCCCGTTAAGCAGGAATTTCGCTGGTGTGGATTTGCTTATATCCGGAGACTAATGGGGCAAATAGACGGCTTGAAGCCATGTCGAGAGAATTGCGAGAACTTCGTGACCAAAGAATATCGGAGTCTCGCGCGGGCTCTACTACTAGTCCAGACCCGGACTCTATTCGCTCACAAGATTCCGGAAACGCGCCGCAACCTTCAGTTTCTATCCTGCTAGAGGACTTTGAGCTATTGGGACTCGATACGTTTGAGCTTGGAGGCGTTATGGTCCATAAGCATTCCGTGCTAGAAATCTTTAAACTGTGAGTGTTATTTATGTTGCCTGAGATCCCATTGTCTTGCCACTAACAAGGTACCACTTCCTAGATTCACCACGTTATATCATCCAAGCCTCCCAATCCTGGGGCCCGTATCATTGAAAACTATTCATCAATCTCATCCGTTCCTGTTCTGGACGATCATTGTTATCGTTTCACAGCGATCACCTGCTCCATCGGACGAACACCTGTTTAGCCGACTGCATGATCCGTATTTGCACATGCTGAGAGAGGAAATTCTGAAAGCGCCAATGCCACTGAGCAAGATTCAGGCTCTTCTGTTTATTTGTACTTGGCCGCTTCCAGTCATGCATCAACGCGACGATCCGAGTTGGTTGTATTGTGGAATCGCCGTAAACGCTGCTCTATACATGAGCCTTCACCGATCGAGTCCAAAGTCGGGGGCCACTCCTTCGCTATATAGCATCGGTGTTTTGTCTGGAAGTGCTCGAGAACGAACAAATACATGGCTTGGTTGTTTTTATGTTAGCACATCGTAAGCCGCCAATTTTGTCCCGTCGAGTGCATCGTTTGCTAACTCTTTTTTTTCTCGCAGTCTCAGCATGCATCTTGGTCTGCCACCAATGATCAACACCCCTTCTGATCTCGCTTCTATACGCGCCATTCTTAGCGACCACACGGTCCCGCGCGAGTTCTCGCTCCAAGTCAGAGTGCTGCTTATCATGGCAGGATTCACTAATGTCCTTACGCATAACTCAAACGACGGTGTTGTCGACTCTTCCGTCACACAACTGCTTGACGGCGAGTTGGACACATTAAAAGTCACATTTCCAGATGGATGGACAAGTATGACAGACTTCAGCGTCATGGTTGTCAAGATGCATGTCTATACGTTGGTAATAACCCGATCTAAATCGGGGATCGGATCTAGGGACATTTTACTCAAACTGGGTCTAGCCGCCGCCCTTCGAATCATACACTTGGCAAACTTGAGATTCCACGAGAGACTAGATGATACTCATGTTGCGACTACGATACAACGCGAGAGGACACTCCCAAAGGATTATTACAGAGGTCTGGCTTTTGCGACGATTTTCCTCCTCCGGTACTTCAGCCTAAACAACAGCGCCAGCAGTACCGAGGAACAACAATTAGCAGCGAACCATGTGATTATGTCGCACACAATATTCAAATCCCTAACTACGCAATCCCGGGATGAGTATGACAGAGTTGCCAGCCTCTTTGAGACGCTTTGCAAACAGGCTCCGATACCACCTGATACCGGAAAGTCCAATGTTACTGGCCGGATGGGGGTAAATATCTTACTAGATGCAATCAACACAGCCCGACAATTACGCGGCTTTCCCATCGAACTTACACCCGAGACCACCATTGTACATACAAACGATAACCTCCAGGCACCGACCAATGTGTCACAAGCCGAGGCTTTTCACACTTCTCCCCATACTCCCCAGATCGTGGAGCCTTGGCAGTCGGACCTCGCGTTCGCGAACATGTTCTGGGGTGACCCTTCGTGGGATGTGTACAATATTTCTACAGACACACCCCCATTCCATCACGGGCATGGATTATGACATTAATGCATTAATGCATACCTAATACTGTATATAGCAAATCTATCGAAGTACATAAGGGAAAATAATAATCGCTAGACCACAAAAAACAATAAATACCCCTAATATAATACATGAGTTCCAACCCCCCCCCCCCCTTTTCTAGTCTAATCTAGACAAGGGCTGCGAGAAGTTCGTCGGGAAGTTTCAGGTTCACAAGAGCGAGATGCTGCTGAGACCCGTGGACATCATTTTCCATGAAGCTTCCACCAGGCACACGCTTCCCAGCCCGGATGCGTGGAATCGTGGCCTTGAATGCCTGGGCCGGGTCGAAGAATCCGCACCAGACAATGTCGCTCTCGGCCAAGTTGTAGGCGCTTGCGATCGTCTCCTTGGACAATAATCCAGAGTCCTTCACTTTCAAATAGGTATCCCTGGATTCGAAAATGAGGTCAAAGGTGATCTCATACGGCCCTGCATTCTTCGATCGAACAACCTTGGCCAGGTCTCCAAGAGCTTTGGGCTTCGTGTGTCCGTTTAATGATAGACCGTTGCTTGCTTTTGCGGCTGCAGAAGTCTTCTCACCATTCGTCTTTACGCCATTGACATTCCCATTGGCGAAGGATGAAGGGCTTTGCGACGACCTGTTTCCTTTTCCAAGTACCGAGGTAGATTGTGTGAACAACCCCTTTTGTCTTTTGTGGATCCCATTGCCGTTCACAACATTTGTGCCGTTATCTGTAGCGGTCAAAGTTTCAGCATCCAAAAGATGCTCTTCGCCGTCCTCAAGATCCATAAGGTGGTACATGGAGAATTTTGAGCATGGGCCTAGCTCAATGACAGACTTTCCACCAATTCCGAAAGCAAAGTTGCCCGAGGTGGCCTTCTGTCCCGGATAGCTTCCATGCTTTGGAAAATTAGCTTACGAGTGGCAATAATTGGAATTACGATGTGCGACTTACGATAACTCCGATTCTAGCAGTGGCTGCAACGCTGGTGGCTAATTCCTGTGAAGAGGCCAATGCTTCCCCGATGATGAATATTTCCGGCGACGACGCGCCAGACTCATCATCCTCGTTTGGCTTTCCGTACGTATGGAAATCAAGTTCCCAGGTACCAGAAACATTGCTATGCTGGTCGGTGGCGTAGCCTTTGACAAGCTTGATTAGCGAATCAAACTGTTTGATCAAGATGGCTGTTCTAACGTTAGTGTTATCGTTCTAGCCGCGGAGATACAAGATATCAGGGGACTTACGATCCCTGACGCTACCCATGAACATCGACCTGTAGCCGACAATGCTACCAGCTTCCAACTTGATCTGGTACGGTAGTCCATCTTGTTTCAAGAAATGGAACATGCTGCCACCAACTCTGATCGATCTTTGATCCGGAAGTTGCTCATACGTGGCGACATTCAAATCAATGTAACCGCCCGGACCGTGCAGAAGATCAGGACGTGACTTCTCGTACATTGTATGTGCGGCGACAGAGACTGGCGTGCATCGCGCAGTTGGCGTCAAGGGGGATATCGTAAATCCACCATCCTTGAAGATTGTCGCTACGGCGCCATGGGACTTCGGTTCAGCGCAAGTTCCTCCACATTCCAAAATCTTGCCCATATGGGTAAATCCTCCAAGCTGGCGTTGTACCACGGGCGAGTCCACATCGTCCAAGTCTAGGCCAGACAGATGGGCGCAGTAGGCTACATACGGGGCTGGATCGTACGCACGGCCACCGACGATAACATCGAAGTCAGGGTTCGCTTTCATTGCGTCGATGAATGGCTCGGGTCCCATCTGGGAAACAACACGGGTTGATGCATCGATATCGTCTTCTGTTAGTGGTGGAACGCATGCGCCGCATCCACTTATGGCACCGGCTCTCAGACGTTCTCGAACCAATGTCTTCTTGATACCTGCAAATATCGCCAGGGTCTTGAAAGAGTATGCCTCGTTTCCTTCCTCGGCAGTGATCTCATCGATGACATCCACAATTTCCCGAACGTGCTCGTCGATTCCATCACCACCCGCGGAGCTGAAGATTAGCGGCACGTGAAACTGATGGACGAGCTTAAGTAGCTTCCTGAGATCACGGGTATAGGACGTTCGTGGGGAGCCCATTTTTCCCTCGGCTAGTCTGTCCGGGCCGCTATCCGTCGATCCGGAATCCAAGATCATCGCGGTTGGGATACCGGTAGAGACGAAGGTTCGTAAGGCGGCAGTAGTTTCATCCTCATTGAGGCCATAGCCTAGCATGCCGACAGGGGTAACTACATGACATAGAGGTGTTGACGACGCGTCACCGTCATTTGTGTGGTTGCTGACTGCGGTAGGCATTTTGAGAGAAGCGATATACTGTACAAAAATACAAGTGGTTGGATTGAGAATAGTAATATATTGGTAATGGAGAATTAGAATTGGATGATCCAAAGTACAATAGACATGGCTCTCACCTTATTTTTATAATAGGGGCGCTTTTCGTTCAGCCGCCCGAACTTGTATTCGAATCCCGCACGACGTCACTAATGTCAAGCCAATTAGTTGGCGGTAGCAACCGAACCTCGCATTTCGCACCGCCATAGGCTGTCTTTGTCATTCGCTTAGGCTGTCGGCCATCGGATTCAGCTATATCCTCCGCCGCCGCCACCTCCAAATGCGCATGCCGCAGCTAACCCAGCCTTAGCCGAGATTCGTATTACGGCCGAGCTTCGCCTTAAAAGCCGAAATTCGGCTTACTCGCTGCGTAATAGCAGTTCATTTTTAAAGTTATAAAGAAATATGCAAGGTTTATTTAATATTATTTTTTATTTAATTTAATACTTTTATTTTTTAAGTAAAATTATTTATAATTATATTAATATACGTTAAAAATCCGATAATTATTAAAATTAAATATTATTATACGAGAATTAATATTAAAAAATTATTAATTAATTTATACGATTATAATTAACGGTTAAAATAAAATATTAAAATATTATTAATATATATAAATTAAAAAAATAACGCTTATATATATAAATTACATTAATATAAAAATATTTAAAAAACTTAATATATTTTATATTATTAAATTTAAATATAAATAAATTTAAAGATTTTTATTTAAATTAAAAAAAAATTAAAAACTTTAAAATTTATAAAAATTATTATA